>VWZI01019120.1:0-62896 GCA_013396835.1 Psilopogon haemacephalus | reverse complement strand
ATTTTACTTTTGTTGCTAATTAAATGGGAGGGGGTAGAGAGTGCAGGGAATGTAAAAGCCCTGGTGTTGCTGCTGCACAGCTTTGTTGTTTTCAAAAGTACCTGCAGAAGCATTAATAATCTGTCACTTTGGACAGAGCCCGGAGACAAACCGGGAGCATTCAGGAACGTGGCCAGCTCTTGTGTCCAGCACTCAGCAGTTGCACTTCTTAAAGAAAGGGATTAGAAACCTATAAGGGTGAAAGATGACATTCACTCACGTCAGGCCAGGGGAGGAGGGGAAGAGTTCAAAAACTCACCCATTAATTCCTGGAAAATAAAGAGCAGCCTTCAGGCCATGACTCTAAAGACACCCAATTCCTGTTGAGGAGTTTCAGACAGCAAAGGGCAAAACAGGTAGAAGAGTTCTGCCTGCAGCATGTCTCTGAGGCTGCAAAAGACAGGGATCCTTTCTCATACGCACAAAAGCTGGCAGTCAACATCCTGGCAGCAGCCTTTGTCTCTAAGCAAGGACTCACCATGAACAGGTCCTGAGCACCTATGTCCACGGCCAGGAGAAAGGCTTTTTCAAACCTCTGGTACCTGCAAGAAACAGGAAACACATCACCTGCTGAGCACAGCCTGGCAGCTGTACCAGATATTGTCAGTGGGCAGACGAAGTCCTTCAGCTCTCATCCAAATGGATGCTAAAGCCTTACAATGGAAGCCTTGGTTTTACAGGGTAGCTTTACAGGAGAGGCTTCTCAAACACTGGAATGGTCTGCCCAGGGCAGTGCTGGGATCACCATCCCTGGGGGCGTTCCAGCAGCCTGGGGAGCTGGTGCTCGTGCTCAGGGACATGGTTTAGGGCTGAGCCTGCAGTGCTGTGCCAAGGACTGGGCTGGAGCTTTGAGAGTTCTTCCAACAGAATGCTTTCTCTGATTCTATGAAGCTTGGTAGGTCCCCACTCAGACTGCAAAGCTGGGAGGTAGAACAGTGATGACTCTTAACTTCATAATTTCAAACCTTCAGCAAGTGTCATGTTTGGTGCTGAGTCCCGTATGATCTAGCTGCATCTGGAGGGAGCTGAAGTGAAAGATACCAGGCACAAGAGAGATGAGAGATAGCCTCAAGAAATCATTGGTAGACCTTCAAAATCCCCTACAGAAAAGACCAATTCCAAATCTCAGTAGACTTTGGAGCTCCTTGTAGAAGCCTGCATTGAGTTTTGTCCTCACAGAGCCCTCAATGCATCTCTCTGAAGGTGACAACCCAGTTGAGTCATGCTAAACAGTCCCAAAGCCCCTGGGACTGCAGGAGACACAGGTTGCCACTGTTTCGCCTCCTCAGTCCAGCAGGCCCACAGGCTCCAGAGAGTTTTCTGGAGACCAGAGAATCACAGAATTGTTCGGGTTGGAAAATTCCCTTAAGCTCATCCAGTTCAACCAGTCTCTAACTCTGCCAAGGCTGGGGCTAAGCCCATGGCCCTCAGCACCACATCTCTGCCTCCATGAAACACCTCTGTGGATGGACATTCAACCACCTCCTTGGGCAGCCTCTGCCAGGCTTTGAGAATCCTTTCAGGAAAGAAGTTTCTGATTCTGTGGTGAAGAATCAATGATGTAAAACAAGGTCAATGAGGTAAAACAAGTTCAATGAGATAAAACAAGTACGAAAAGAGCAACATTCCTAAGCAAAAAGTTCTTCTAACTGTGCTCTAGAAGATGTCATATTGAGTATAGAATCACAGATTCATCGGGATGGAAGGGACATTTTCTTCTACTGCACATGTTAAGCTGTTTAAAGACACCTACTAAAATTAATTTGATTATCTTTAGACAGGAAAAGCAACAAAATTAGGGGACATCTTCTGGCTGTCTTCAACTGCCTGAAAGGAGGCTGAAGCCAGGTGGGAGTTGCTCTCTTCTGTAAAGAACGAGTGAGAGAAGAGGAGGAAATGGCCTTGAGTTGCACCAGGTAGGGTTTAGGTTGGAGAGTAGAAGAAACTTTTTGAGTAAAAGGGTTCTCAAAGCGTGGCACAGGTTGCCCAGGGAGGTGTTTGAAAGAGGCAGATATGTGGTGCTGAGGGCCACAGTTAGGCAGCTCTGTACCTTGAAAGTATCTTAGGAAGCAGTGAAGCAGTGAAGCAGTGGTCAGTGCTGTAGCCCTTCCTCAGGCCAATGTAAACAAGAACCATGGGAATCCTCCTTGCCTGTGGTGGGTGAAGGAATCCCAGAACTCAACCGGGATTCCTGTTTCTGACCTCAGGCTGAGTGTTTCCTGCCTCTCTCTTGCTTCATCCGTGCTGCTCTCTTCTGCCTCACACTTGGAACGATTCAGCAGACTGTGAGACAGAGCCGAGCCATGGAGGACTCTTCTTCAAGCAGTCACTTGGTGACAGGAAGGCAGTGCAGCTCAATTGAAGCACGAAAGGTGATACACTCTCCAGATGAGGTTCCTAAGAGCTGGAGCAGGGAGTCCTCTCCCATCCATAGCTCTTCTCCCTTCTGCTTCTTCCAGGCACTCATTTGCAGCCTTCCTCGCAGAAGCTGTTTAAGGAGGTTAGCCTCTTGGTTGCTGGGAGCAGGCAGAGCACCACTGCTTTGTCATGCACAGCTGCCTGAAGCTTTCCAACTAGCTTCCCATCCAGGCTTTTCCACCAAAATACAGGGGGCTGTAATGCAGTGCTTTAATTAAGACCAGTAAGCAGATGTTAAGCAAAGTGCCTCTACAACAGCTATCATAGATCTCTTCTCCTGGCACACTCTTCTCCTCAATTCTGCATTAAAAATGCATTCTTATTACATAAGAGGAAAAGCTGTAAACCAGACAGCACCTAAAGTCCTGACTCTACAGATGATCTGGGTGACATTTGCTCTAGCCAAGGCACAAACGCCTGTGATGGAACAAGGCAAAGTGACACTTATGTTTGACTGCCCTGTAGTACAGAATCCTGGCCTCAAAGCTGCCATTTCTTTGCTGTTTCACAAAGATTTACACTTGATTTTTTCCCCCCTCCACTTTAATTAACTGATATACTTCAGTCTCATTACGGCCTGAAGTTAGCTCGTTATTGTCAGATCTGCACTGAGGGGAAAAAAAGAGGGTGTGTGTGTGTGTGTGTGTGTGTGAAAAAGGACTCTCCAAGAAATGCTCTACGCATACCAAGAGAGCTAGAAATTACAACCACAGATGATGGTAGGTAGGATTCCTGTAAAACAAGGTGAAGAGTGACAAGTTTGCATGACTTAGGCAAACAGATCAAATCAGTTAAGAATGCCCAGGTTTGTTTAAAGTAGCTTTGCTGGAAGACCTCTTGAGTCATTCTGAGTCTCTTTGCTGTGAAAGTTGTGTTGCTTTTGTTCTACAAGAACAATCATAGCTCTGTACAGCACGAGGACAGCCTCAAGCTAATGATGTCTGTTTTAGAAGTATGTTTTCTGTTGGGAAGACTTTCTGCTACTTCTGGCAGACTTCACTCACAGCTTATCAGCTACAAACAATCCAAACACCACCACAAACAACCCCAAAACCCAAAGCCAAACTCCCTGCCTTCTATTTTACTGCTGTTACAAGGTGCAGTATTTGTTTTCTAAAATTACATCTAGGGGGGTACTGCTCCTGAAGGTCTTCCTCCTCCCCCCCTTCACTCTGTTACTCACCGCTTGCTTCACACTAACCCCAGGAATTGAGCCATAATGTGGCTCTTGGAAAAGAGAGATAAGGAAATCTGCCTGCAAACCATAAAGTTCAGCCACTTGCTCAGTCCAAATGACAGACAATAGAAATATGACCTCCAAGATGAAAAGTCCCAAACTGCAATTGAGAGGACAGAGGACAAAGAATTTCCCTGCAAGCTCTTTAGCACCCATAAGACTAAATTCAGGCTCTCCTATGGCAAAAGAATCCTGTTCCTCCATGGAGCTGCTCTAGGCGTCCTACAAGCATTGTAAGAGAGGGTTCTTGGCACTTCCGCTGTATGGACAAAGAACAAAGGGGAAATGTCAGCAACATGACAAAGGCAATTCAGGGCAATACCAGGCAAAGCAGAAAAGAATCCGGCCTTGCCTTCCATGGTAGAGAGGCAGACCTGCCGACTGCTTCCCTTTTAAGGATGTGACCAGAATGACAAAATGCCAGGAAAGCATTTCAAGAAAAACGAGGAACTTAGCTGTTGACTCCAGAGATACTGCTCTGAATGCTGGGTCAAGCTCTACACTCCTCACTTCAAAAGGGACAGGGAACTACTCAAGAGAGTCCAACAGAGAGTTACAAAGATGGTCAGGGGACTTCAACATCTCTGCTGTGAAGAAAGGCTGAAAGCCTTGGAGTTGTTTAATCTGGAGAGGAGAAGGCTGAGAGGGGACCTGATTAATGTCTATAAATACCTGAGTAGTGGGGGTCAGGATGAAGATGCCAGGCTCTGTTTGGTGGTGCCCAGTGACAGGACAAGGAACAACAGGTCCAAGCTCATAAGGAGGCTGGGAACCAGAAAAAATAATCATGTGGAGGGAGAGGAAGGGAAGTAGCTCATGTAAGCAGGAGGGAAATGTGGAGCAGAAAAGATGGGAACATTTCTTGAGGGACTAGTTACAACCAACAAGACTTCTTAGACATGCCCATCGACCATGTAAGCATATTCCTTGTGCTGGGCTGATAAAGGAGGGCTGCAGGAGCTTCTCTTCAACAAAGGTACACAACATTTAGAGAATAATCTGTGGAGGAAGAGCTATGGCATAAATAATATTTCTAAGGCAATCTTTTTAATGAAAGACATTTCAGAGTCCTCCTCACATCCCAGACCAATCAAGGTTGCATTAAAAAAAAAAAAGGGGTTGAATGTGAAATATGCACTGAGCATACAGAACGGTGTGTGTGTGTAAGTGAATACTGAAAGAATTTACATGTAATCAAACCAGAGTGAAATGAAGTTTTAAATGTTCAGTATCCTGTGATGCATATGCAGATTTTTAAAGTATTCAGAATATCAGTCAAGTGTTTACTCACAGCAAGCAATTGTACTTACGCATACAAAACAGCTGATGAAAACATGTTCAATCAAGCTATAGCTCCTCAACAGTTTACTTGCAGGAGTTTTACAGATCACTTTTAATTCAGTTATTTAATTTAATATTTCAATTTCATCGCTTGTTCTTTCAGCCAATTTCTAGGCAGCTTGCCCATTTCTTACAAAGAATAATAATCATTACTCATAAAAGAAGCTGTTCCCCACAAGTCCTCCTATCAGCAATTTTTGGAACAGAAATGGTGATTTCCATGCCTTTTATTCTCTTTCTTTTTCCCTCTCAAAAAATGTTGCTATTATCAGAAACATTTTCCTTTTAAATTAGGCAATATTAAAATAAAGAAGGACATATGTAAACTGACTCTGCACCCTGATTCAGTGGAATTCTGAACCAGAATAATTAGAGATTACAGAATCAGGCAATCACAGGATATATCTGGTTAGAGCCCTCCAAGCTCATCCAGCCCAACCCTCCACCCAGCACTGCAGACTCAGATCTAAACCATATCCCTCAACACCAGCTCCTTAGGCTGCTGGAACACCCCCAGGGATGGGGACTCCAGCACTATACTGGGTAGACCTTTCCAAGGTTTGGGAACCCTTATATGGCAGAAATATTTTCTAGCATCCATCCTGAACCTCCTCTGGAGCACCTTGGAACTATTGCCTCTGGTGCTGTCTCTTGCCACCAAGGAGCAGAGGCTGCCCCCTCCTCACTCCAACTTCCCTGCAGATATGATCAGGTGAAAGGATGTAAAAAACATGTGGCTGGGTTGCTAAGTGGTCGATTGAACTGTGGCCAGGTTGATTTCCAACCAGGTGTTGAAGGTAGCAGCACTGGGTTAGGCATGCAGCTGGATTGCAGAAGACAGCCCCAGAGCACATTAAAAATCCCCTTTGATACAGGGCTTGAGCTCTTGTGTATCTCACATGAAATACATTGATGTGTAATGAAGTGAAGTGCAGATAGTGCAACCTCAGTGAACCCTTGAAATTACAGCCCTGAAATTCTATTTACCTGCAAGGAGAGATTTGAAAGCAAGCGTTCAGGAGGTAACCTTTCCTATAAGAAAAAGCAACATTGGTCAAAGACTCATTCTGCACTTTAGAGCAAATGCTGAAATCTTGGCATTTTACTCAGAATTCCTGCCAAGGAATAAATACATCAAGATCACGGGGTTGGAGCAGCTCTGCTATGGACACAGACAAAGAGGCCAAATTAAAAAAATAAAAGGAAAGAAAAAGCTAACAAGGGGAGCCTTCTTGAGGGCTGTAACTGGCTGTGAATCCTGAGGATGTTCCCAATCTGGCAAAGAAAAGAAATTGCCCTACGTGGTTGTGATCTTCTAGGGTGACACAGGCTGTGGGAGCTGGGGGTGTTCTGCCTGGAGAAGAGAAGGCTCTAGGTCCTGATGAAGAGAAAGTGCCAGAGGCTGCTGGAGGAACAGCCAGGGGCTCCAGCTGTGTGTGAGTCAAGGGCAGCAGCTTCTAAATTGTATTTTAGATGCAGAAGCTCCAAAGTGTGACCATGTATAATCCATACAGCCCTTGAGGCCCCAGTTTAGCAAAGCATTAAGGTATGGCTTTATGACCTGTGATTTTATATGGGCATGCTAAGTGAAATGCCAGGCTTGGGGCCTGAGAGACTTGTTTGAAAAGAGATCCCCTATGGAGCCTTTCAAAGGCCATATACAAAGAGGTCTCAATGAAAAGCTGGTGAGAAGAACCATGAGAAACCTTGAGGTGGGCACAAGCATTTCAAGCCACTCCAAATTTCTAGTATCCTGTCGGATTCCACATAGAGTGGAATAGTCCACCTGTAGCTTTATAGATCCTTGGGTGCTGAGCTGGATGCCCTTCACATGAAAGGATACTCTCTGGTATGAAGCAAGAAAACAAACAAAGAGGCCAAATTAAAAAATAAAAGGAAAGAAAAAGCTAACAAGGGGAGCCTTCTTGAGGGCTGTAACTGGCTGTGAATCCTGAGGATGTTCCCAATCTGGCAAAGAAAAGAAATTGCCCTACGTGGTTGTGATCTTCTAGGGTGACATTTTGCTCTAGGAAACCCAAATGTAATCTTGTGTGAAGTAGCTGAGGGGAGTCCCTGCTAAACTGACACCTTTCTCCTCAGGATAGCCTTCCTCCAATCAGGCAGATTTACAACTGAAGCACGTGAATTCTGACTGAAGGTTAAGAAGGCATTATTTACACTATATAAACACAGAGTGGATAGGAAACAGTCTAGAGGGGGTGTTCTGCCTGGGGAAGAGAAGGCTCTAGGCAGACCTAAGAGCAGCCTGCCAGGACCTGCAGGGGCTACAAGAAGGCTGCAGAGGGACTGTTCCTGAAGGCCTGCAGGGACAGGATGAGGGCATTGGCTGCAAACTAGAGCAGAGCAGATTGAGATTGGATGTGAGGAACAAGTTCTGCAGCAGAAGGCTGCTGGAACACTGCACCAGGTTGCCCAAGGAGGTGGTTGGGGACCATGCCTGGAGATATTCAAGGTGAGGCTGGGCAGGGCTGTAGACAACCTGCTCTAGTAGAGGATGTCCTTGCTGAGTGCAGGGGAGGTTGGATGATCTTTGAAGGTCACTTCCAGCCCAGACCATTCTGAGCTGTCTCTTCTGTAGGTTGAGGAGTTCCAGCCTACTCAGCCATTCCTCTCACTAAAGCTTTTTCAAACCTTTCATCAAAGCTGTTGAATCCTGCTACATACTTTTACAGCTGATGGGTCTTCAGCTAGAGACCTAATTCAGCTCAAGGTTTTGTTGTCTATTCCTTTGTTAAGAATTCCTGGCATCCAATTTGTTTTTTCTCCTTGTGCTGGGCACTGAACTGACTCAAGGCCGGGTTGGATGTGCCCTTTGAGTAACCTGGTCTACTTGAGAGGCATCCCTGCAGGGAGAAGGAGTAGATGATCTCTGAAGTCCCTCCCAGACTGAGCCCTTCCGTGGTTCTATAATGTTTATGACTATTTTCTAGCTCTAGACCAGAATAACGGTGAGCTCAGACTCCCCCATTTTACACATGAAACCAGGAGTCATTCCTTTGTTTTGAGAGTCCCTTCACTTTGGGCACCATGCCACTGAACTCTGCGGAGCTCTTTTGCTCTTCATCACAGCAGCTCCTACCTTTCCCAGCTTGAGTCCTTTGGCATCATTTGCAGAGTCTGGCACCTCACTCTGCTCCTCACCCAGGCTACTCAGGACTGTGGATCTGCTGTACTCATTGCTTCGCTTGGTGCCCTCTTCTGACAACCTCCTCTTACTCCTTTTCTTACCTTTTAATGAGCAACCCATCTATGGAAAGGGAACTTCTCTCTATCCTTTGGCAGCATAGTTTCTTTAAGACCTTGAAAAAGGTCTTCAATGGTTATTAATTGCTGCCATCAGTGATTGTGGATTTTTGGGTGCAGGGTATTTGTCTGCACCTTCACCATTTTTGGTAGCACGGTTTCTACTGACTCCACTGCTATGGAGGTTGGACATACAGGGACCAGAGCTCTTCAAGGTCTCTCCAGGCTGTGTTTTGAAATTATAACGGTTGTCCATTTTCCTGTCCTTTGGTTTGAAAGGCCAAAAAGAGCTTAGACACCATGGGCTGCATTTCAGATATTTAATGCTTGGCTACCTTTAGAAATTATGGATGAATTTCATTTGGTGCTAGCCATTTATTGTGTTGATCTATCCATCTGTCTGTGCTGGGGAGAGTCCGACAGAGATATGAGCATGATTTGGGGACTTCAACATCTCTGCTGTGAAGAAAGGCTAAGAGCCCTGGGATTGTTTAGTCTGGAGAGGGGAAGCCTGAGAGGGAACCTGATCGATGTCTATAAATACATGAGGAGTGGGGGGTCAGGATGAAGGTGACAGGCTCTGTTTGGTGGAGCCCAGTGACAGGACAAGGAACAAGAGGTCCAAGCTGGAACTCAGGAGCTTCCACCTCAACATGAGGAGAAACTTAATTGCTGTTACAGTGCTGGAGCCCTGGAGAAGTTGTGGAGTCTCCTCTGGAGCCTTTCCAACCCCATCTGGATGTGTCCCTATGTGACCTGTCCTGGGTCCCTGGGTGACCATGCCAGAGGGTTTGGACTGGATGATCTCTGGAGATCCCTTCCAACACCTACCATTCTGTGATTCTATTGCAGAACCTCTTTCACTGATACTTTAAGAAACATCAAGAAACATCCCCATGCTCTCCACTCCTGGCCAAGTGGTCAGAAGGGGATCTTTGAAGAGATCATACAATCATAAAACAGTTGGGGTTGGAGGAGACCTTTGAGATCATCCAGTCTAGCCACTGACCCAGAGCTCCCAACCCCACCACTGCTGCTGAGCCACTGCCACTGCACTGTGTCCCTCAGCACCACATCCATGTGGCTTTGAAACCCCTTCAGGGATGGAGACTCCACCAACTCCCTGGGCAGCATGGGCCAGTGCTTGAGAACCCTTACAGGGAACCTTGTTCCTGATATCCAACATGAACCTCCCTGGGCGCAACTGGAGGCTGTTTCCTCTTGTCCTGTCATGTGTTGCATGTGAGAAGAGCCCAACCCCCACTTGGCTCCAACCTCCTTTGAGGGAGATATGGAGAGCAATGAGGTCAGGCCTCAGCCTCCTCTTCTCCAGCCTGAACACACTCAGCTCCCTCAGCTGCTCCTCCCCAGACCTATGTTCAAGGCCCTTCAGCAGCTTTGGTACTCTTCTTTGGACCTGCTCCAGCACCTCAATGCCCTTGTGGTGAGGGATCCAAAACTGAATCCAGTATCTGAGGTGGGGCACACCTGTTTTCTTTCTCTGTGTAAACCTCTGTTCAGATATTTTTTCTGCTCTCTGTGCTTCTCTCCCTCTCTTTCAGAACCACATCTGAGCATATAAGGGCTGTTAGCTGGCCAGTACTAATGTAGCTGAATATTTCCAGTGCAAATGATCCCATCTTCCAACAACTCCCCTTTACATGACTAATTGAGGCTAACCAGGCTAATTAAGCTTTCCCCTAGAGTTAATTGAAAGGGCTAGGCACTGCCATCGGATTCTTCATGCTTATCTGGAATATTGCATCCAGTTCTGGGCTCCCCAGTTCAAGAGGGACATGGATATACTTAAGAGAGACCAAGGGAGGGCTGCAAGGATCCTGAAGGGCCTGGAGCACTGCCTGATAAGGAGGGGCTGAAAGGCCTGGGGCTGCTTAGCCTAGAAAGGAGAAGGCTAAGAGGGGATCTGATCAATATCTATCAATAGCTGAGGGCTGGGGGTCAGGAAGGAAGGGACAGGGACAGCCTCTGCTCACTTGTGCCCTGTGACAGCACAGGAAGCTCCACCTCAGCACGAGGAAGTACTTCTTGACTATAAGGGTCCCAGAGCCCTGGCCCAGGCTGCCCAGAGAGATTGTGGGGTCTCCTTCTCTGGAGCCTTTCCAGCCCTATCTGGATGTGTTCCTGTGCAACCTATGTTGTATTCTCTGGTCCTGCTCTGGCAAGGGGGTTGGACTGGAAGCTCTCCAGAGGTGCCTTCCAACCCCTAACATCCTGTTACCCTGTGAATGTAGACAGCTCTCTTCAGTGGGGTCACTCATCTTCTGGATGCTCCTGTCTTTATACCAGCTAGGGAGGATGCCCAGAGGAGCATGGAGGACATCTAAATTCCACATAATGAAGTCAGGAAAGGTGAGGATCAACCCCAGGACACTAGATCCAGGTACTAGACAATTGACTATCACTGACATTTGCTCTAAATTTGGCTTGGAGCAGCCTTTCCTTATCAAGCTTTTTGGTTCTGAAGAACCATAAAAGGAAGCTGTGCATTTGAACATGGGCAGCCTGGGGCTGCCTGTCTGTTCACTTAGCTGTTCCTTGAGTATACTGGATGGAAGTGGCAAAAAGTCAGAAGAACAAAGCTCTTCAGGGAGGAAACCAAACAATCTTTGCACAAATGGATTACAGATTGACAAGCCATGTTCTGTACTGAGCCGATGAGCTGAACTCCAGATAGAATATTGTCAGATTTGCCATATACCGAAAAACCAAGGGTGGTGGTGGTGGAAATCAGTCAGGAAGACTCTGAAGATGAATGGAGAAAAAGTAGCTTAGCAAAGATATGAGAGATCATCCATTCTGGAAAGACAGGGGGGAAAAAAAAAATCCCAAATCCAGGCTCTTGGTCAAGACCTCAGGAAGGCATTTGTGAGTGTCACTCCAGAAGGAAATAGCATTAGTGACTGGGTAGAGTTGATGGAGAGGAAGGAACTGAGCAAAGATGAGGCTGACTTCTCAAAGATGTAGAGAAGTTGTTAAGCACTTACTTTTGAGGGTTTGCCCATCACTATGGCATTGCTTCATTACCTCTGCACTGGATGCACACCCAAAGCCCCTCAGACTGCAGGGCATCTGCACAGCTGCTACAAAGTCACATTATGAGGCCAAATTACACAACATACCACAATAATGGTTTTATGTGGGCTCAGCTTCTAATGGCACCAATATCAAAGTCAAGATTAGCTGCTGTGAGAGAATAGCCTTGGCACAAAGAACATTAATCCAGTGCCACTCTGCTGTGTTCCTGCTCCCCAAGAGCCATCCCATGGGTGGGACACAGCAGAGAACTGAAGGACTTGTGGCACTCTGGGCCACCAAGCAGCCATCTCTGGCATGGGAGGGGCCACTTTCCCTATGCTCCAAGCAATGTCTCCCATCAGGCTCAACAGAACGTCTGGACCAAACCTCTGCCAGATTCCTTGTAGTTTCTTTTCCTGGGATTTTATTCTCAAGCAATTATGTCACCTAATTTGGTTTCCGCCCCTGCCTGCTCCCCAGATATTTTGCCCCACGTTTCTTACATTGTAAACACCACTAGAGAATTAAATTCCAGAGCTACACATGTGGCATCAAAGCACCTGGCTGAAATGGAGAGCTGTTTTGGAGATGGTTTAAGACAAAACAATCACCGCCAACCTCTAACACAGGACTGAAGCAAAGGTATTCTAAACTTTTCCTCTTTAACTGCAAAAATAATCTAGTTCCCCTAAATAGGTACCTTCATTTTTTGTTTCTAACGTAGGCCAAGAATTATGACTGTGCTAGTTTGAGGCTAATTGGAATATTTTAATAAGAGAAATTGGGTTATAGGCTGTAGAAAGAAAATGCTGATGTCTACTTTACTCATAGATTTGCTGAGATGTACAGGAGCAAGGACGTAAACATAGATAAGACAGAGTCACTCTGGTCTGAGCTCTGGGCTGTTGGTCTCTCCCTCTCCTTGCCTTCTAGCTGGATCTGTGAAACCCAACTAATCAATTCTGCTTCCAACCCCTCTTGCCGATATTCCTAATTCACCTTACATGTAAGGTAGATCCTGGGATAAGATTGGGAGATGGGGGGAAGGTGGAAGATTGGTTTGGAACCCCTCTTGGGGACTCTGATATCTGGAGGGGTATTGTGTTTCTGTACTACCTTTTAATGTATATACCTGTAAATATTTGTACTATATCATAAATATCTGCTTGTATATTGTGCTAAGCTGTGAATATAAAACTTCATTCCTTAACTTCCATCCAGCTGAGTCTAGTCTGGGTGAATTCAAACGTGTGGGGGAGTGGGTAACTCTCGAACCATTGCAACGACCAGGGGAATCTTTTCATGTGCAGTTTCATCACAGCAACTGAAATTCTCATTTATCAGGGCTGTAGTAAAACAGGAAAGCCTTTGGTTTTGATGGTTTTCACAAGATGACAGAAAATGACTCTTCAAAGTCCTCTCCAGAAGGTGCTGCTTTAGTCAGAATGCTGTGACTGAATTTGCTCCCATATAGAGATGGATCCTGTACAAGTGGCCACCACAGAGAACCTGGCTGACATCAGAGACAATTTCTTCTGAAGGCAGAACTGAATGCCTAATGGGTTACCTGATGAATATAAAAGAGACTCTGAGTCCTGAGCCACGGCATCATTACTGTGTATCCATGTTTGGGGACACAGTATGGACTAATATAATGACAGATTCCACTTCTAGGGTGCTCCATAAAAGGGTCATAAAAGCTCTTGGCTCACTCTGCCCTTCAGTTCCATCCAGTTGGCAGCAGGTGGGATTTAGAACTGTCCTAATGGAGTCGAGGCATCAATTCAGCTTTGATTTAAGGCCTGTTTAGGATGGAATTCTCACTCTGCAGAATGCAGTGCAGTGCTGCAGGAGTCTGCTTGCCCAAGGGCAGTTAGTCCCACACAAGGCAGGCACCTGCAGGGCCAAAGAGCTTTAGTGGAGTGTGTCAAAGGCTGCCCTGAACTGGAGCAAGAACTGCCTGTGTCAGCATTGTGTCAGAGAATGGAGCACTACACTGCAGTGGGGCCTAGAAACCAGTCCTGGGTGAACACAGGTCTCTCCTGATACTAAGAATCCTCTGCCTTCCAAGCTTCTTGGTGAGTGTTTGTTCTCGAAAGAGCTCTAGCAAGATATGAGTGTGAAGTCACAGAATCACAAAACTGTCAGGGCTAGAAGGGACCTCAAGGATCAGCCAGTTCCAACCCCCCTGCCATGGGCACTACATCAGATTGCCCAGAGCCACATCCAGCCTGGCCTTCAACACCTCCAGGGATGAAGTTTCCACCACTTCCCTGGGCAACCTGTGCCAGTTTCTCACCATCCTCATGCTGAAGAACTTCTTCCTAATGTCTAATCTAAACCTGCTCTCCTCTATCTAGGGTCCATTCCTCCCAGTCCTATCCCAGTCCTGACACCCTAAAGAGTCCCTCCCCAGCTTTCCTGTAGCCCACTTCAGATCCTGGAAGGCCAAAATAAGGTCTGCTGGGAGCCTTCTCCTCTCCACACTGAAGAGCCCCAACTCTCTCAGCCTGTCCTCATAGTGAAGTGCTCCATCCCTCTGCTCATCCTAGTAGCTTCAGCAGCGTTCTGCCCAACACATGGCTCAAGCTCTCTTCATGTTTAACATCAGCACCTTGCACTGCAGGCTGGGAAGGGTACACAACTCTTCTGAGGAGATTGGAGAAGGAGTAAGAACAAGAGCAGAAATGATGTGGCAGAGGTTTTCATCGCTTGGATTCAGAAAAAAGAATCTTTCAAGAATTTGTCAAAAGCTCTACCATAAAACGACAGAACTGATTTGGTTGACAAAGCCTTCTAAGATCATCCAGTCCAATCATCAGCCCATCATCACCATGGCCTTTAAATCATGTCCAAACTGTCATGGCCACACGGTTCTTGAACACCACCAGGGATGGGGACTCCACCACCTCCCTGTGCAGCCTGTTCCAGGGAATAATGTCAGAGCCACACTTTGCTCTTGAGAAGCAAATGCACTGCCTTGCTGTTGAGAACAGAATTGCTCTGCAGGGAAACATATTTGCACCATGGGGAAAAAACTCTCACAATTATATTCTTTGAATGGAATCATCAGATGGAAAGGTTCAAAGCCATGGTGGTCTTAGGGTGAATGTTGGTCTTGATAATCTTTTTTGCAACCCAAACCATTCCATGATTCTAAATGGTCTTGAACCTTAGCACTTTTCCATGTAGAAAAAACCCAAACAACAAAACAGGCAAAAAGATCCTTCAGCTGCCTGTTCACAAGGACAGAGGCACAATGGAGTAAAGGGCACAGCAAAAACACTCTCAGCCATGTTTCAGCCTCTCCAGCTCAGCCTTAGCTCCAGCTCCTCACAGGATGTCAGAGGTTGGAAGGGACCCAAAGAGATTAGCGATTCCAACCACCCTGCCAGAACAGGAGTATACAATCTAACTCAGGTCACACAGGAATGCATCCAGACAGGCCTTGAAAGTCTCCAGAGAAGGAGACTCTACAGTCTCTCTGGGCAGCCTGTTCCAGTGCTCTGGAACCCTTACAGTAAAGAAGTTCCCCCTTGTGTTGAGCTGGAACCTCCTGTGCTGCAGCTTACCTCCATTGCTCTTTGTCCTATCACAGGGAGCAAGTGAACAGAGCCTGTCCCCCCACTCCTGACACCCAGCCCTCAGATAGTTATAAACATTGATTAAACCCCCTCTCAGTTATCTCCTCTTCAGACTAAAAGGACCCAGGTCCCTCAGCCTCTCCTCATCAGGCAGTGCTCCAGTCCCCTAATTATCCTCTTAGCCCTTCACTGGATCCTCTTCAGCAGATCCCTGTCCCTCTTAAAGTGGCGATCCCAAAACTGAATGCAGTACTCAAGATGAGGTCTCACCAGGGCAGAGTAAAGGGTGAGGAGAACCTCCCTTATCTGCTGGACACACTCCTGCTGCATTGCTTGATATCTGAAAGAGAAAACAGGAGCCAAGCAGAGCAAAAATGTGTTTGTGGCTGCCCGCATGCCAAAAAAACAAGGCAATTTTCTGCACTAGAGAAACTGATGAGTGGCACTGAAGAATGCTGGACGGCAACTGTGAGTCAGCAGTGCCAGCGCCGGGTAGGCAGCAGCCATCTTGCCCTGCTTCCCTCTTTGTGCAGAGGCAGCAGCTGGGCAGCCACTCCCTCATGACATAAATGCACTGAGCAGCAGGCAGAGCTCACAACAAAAGGGTGGGGGACAAGAAGGTTCCAGCTCCTCTAGGCTTCCCAATAAATCCACCTCCGCTCAACACTTTACATAACGACACAATGCATTAGGTGATTAGAAGCAGTGACATCATGGTAAAACACCAGAACGCTGCCCAAGTGGCCAGGAACACCTCAGAGAGCTTTGTCCCCTAGTAATTCAGTTCCTGTATTTTTAAATTATAGACAAGAATTTAAAGGGAAAATAATTATTCATTCCATAAGCGCTGTTGTAATGGATCCCGGGCATATAATTAGGAACCCTTTAATTTTAATTTAACATTCTGAATGCCTGGTGTTGGAGGTATTCCACACTCTGTATCTAGGGCCTGTGCCTGTAACGCTTCTGCTTGAGTAAAAGCAGAAGATGCTGCATGGTTTGCAAGTTTCAGAACTTGTTTGTTTTGTAACAATGGTATAAATAACGCGGCTGCACCAAACAAGGTTGTAAAGGCACCTTCTTCCCTTCCAGTTGCCAGCCATTTCAACCCTGCTGTCACTGCTCCTTGGCCCGCCTCAGGCTGCAGCCCCACTTTCTAACCCATGACTTGCAATGCTGCTAGCAAGAGCAGATCAACTTCTTCCTAAAGGGAACCTACCATCTGACTTGACGGCTGCACCCAAAGAGTGGCTGCCAGTGGGTACATGCCTAAGTGGAGGCAGTGACAAGTGGATCAGTACCGGGACCTGTCCTGTTCAGCATCTTCATTGGTGCCATGGACAAGGGCACTGAGGCAGCTTCAGCACCAAGCTATGTAGTGTGGATGACAGCTAGAGGGAAGGATCCATCCAGACGGACCTTCGCAGGCTGCAGAGCTGGGCCCAAGCCAATGTCAGAAGCTGCAACAAGACCAAGTGCAAACTCCTGCAGCTGGGTCAGGACAATCCCAGGCACCAATATAGGCTGGGCAGTGCCCAGCTTGAGAGGAACCCTGGGGAGAGGGACTTGGAGGTGCTGGTGGATGAGAAGCTGAGCATGAGACAGCAGTGTGCATCTGCAGCCCAGAGAGCAAACCAGAGCCTGGGCTGCAGCAAGAGCAATTGTGGGCAATAGGGCCAGGAAGGGGATTCTGTCCCTCTGCATCCTCTGCTGAGACCCCACCTGGAGCACTGCCCAGCTCTGGATCCCTGTGGTGGTTTAGCAGGCACCTGCCCCCCCACTCTTTGAAATAACCCAGGCTAGGACTCAATAAGCTGGAAGTTGATAAATGAAGCTTTATATTACAGCTATGCACAACATACAAGCAAATATTTACAGTGTATAACAGATATTTACAGATATATACAGTGAAAAAGTAATACAGAAACAACACATCCCTCCCAGAGATCAAAATCTCTAAGAGGAG
Source organism: Psilopogon haemacephalus (assembly GCA_013396835.1). Taxonomy (NCBI): domain Eukaryota; kingdom Metazoa; phylum Chordata; class Aves; order Piciformes; family Megalaimidae; genus Psilopogon; species Psilopogon haemacephalus. Next base: position 46,011 of record VWZI01019120.1, on the reverse strand, counting down.
TTTCTAACCACCTCTACCACCTTTCCCCCCTTCTCCAATCTTATCTCACCATCTGTTGATGCAGCAGATAGGCAAAGGTAGATTGGCCAGGGGAGTTAGCAGTAGGAAAAGAAGTTAGTAGAATTATTAAGAATTGGCTACAAAAGGCAGGGAACAAAGGAGCCATGCAAGAAGCAGCCACAGCCCAGAGAAGCCTGAAGCCACTTATCTATATTTGGGTTACAACTCTTAAAGCAATTTTTTTTCTTTCTTAGTAAAGCTGTGAGTGGAGTAGCATCATCTGTTTTCCTCTCTCAGCCTATAGTCTGATTTTATCACTCAAATCCTCCAATTAGTTGAAATCAGCACAAGCCCTGTGACAGCTGGAGGTGCTGGAAGGTGCCCAGAAAAGGTCCACAAGGATGAGCAGAGGGCTGGAGCTGCCCTGCTCTGGGCACAGGCTGAGACAGTTGGGGCTCTTCAGTCTGGAGAGGAGAAGGCTCCCAGCAGACATTATTATAGCCTTCCAGGATCTCAAGGGGGCCTACAAGAGAGCTGGGTGGGGAGGACTTCTAGGGTGTCAGGTAGTGATAGGACTGGGAGGAATGGAGCAAAATTAGGAGTGGGTAGATTCAGATAGGATTTTAGGAACAAGTTCTTGACCATGAGGATGGTGAGAGACTGACCCAGGATGCCCAGGGAGGTAGTGGAAGCCTCATCCCTGGAGGTTTTTAAGGCCAGGCTGGATGTGGCCCTGGGCAACCTGATGTAGTGTGAGGTGTCCCTGCCATGGCAGGGGGGGTTGGAACTGGATGATCCTTGATGTCCCTTCCAGCCCTGACAATTGATTCTGTGATCAGTGTTCAGCACTTTCTAGAGAGTCATCTCCTTGATGGCAGAAAGAGAGTCAGCCTATAATCTCCTGATAAGGTGAAAATGGATTCTCCAGCTTTTTGCCAGTGGATAGAGAACCTTTCAGCCCAGCATGCCAATTGCAGTGAGATCCTCTCTGAAAGGTTAGCTCCACTGCTCAGCCCTAGTACATACACACAGCTCACACCTTGAAAAGTATCACAAGAACTAGCACCTTTTTGGCAGACTTGGCAGGCAGGTCAAAGATTGTCTCAGCATGCAGAAGGAATCCTTCTTTCACCAGAGTAGGTCTTTCTAGAAAAGGCTTTAGGGAGATTGGTGGGGCATGCCAAGGAAAGCTGAAGATTGGGGGTGAGGGGCGAGCTGCTGTGTATATGAACATTTTTCAGATTTAGATCTAGAAACACTGCAGCCTTTTAGTGGTTTCATCTTGCATGAAAGACTCCACCCTTCCCGGTCCATCCCTTATGTGTCTGGTCTCCTCTGGAGCCCACCACACACCCTAAGCTTTCTTCCCCCACTCCCAGTGCATTTTGCAGGACTCTGTCTCCATCTCTGCCTTTAGGGCTTTGTCCTCAGTTGCTTGTCTTCTACTCATCCTTCTAAACTCACCTCCCTCCCTCTTCCTACTCCACTGCTGAATTTAGCTGCTTATCCTCCAGGTTTAACTTCTGTGTCTCTGCTGATTGCTTTCCCTGAGGCCCAAAGGATATGCAGAAGGCCTCGCTCTAAGGCAGAGAACACTGTTTTAGTATCAGCCACACTTAGCCGTGCAAGATTTAGGATGTGTTTCCTCCCCTTCTTGCTGCAACAGGCTGCAAGTGATCACTTTGTTTTGGTCTCCTCGTGTTCAAGCAGAACTTCACTCTGAGGAGATTTTTTCACCACTTGGAACTAGCCTGCAAGTGCCTAGTGTAGAATGAGTAAGCACTACAAACACAAATGGCAAGGGCTGAGACCAAAAGCCTGTAACTGGCTTGAAGTGTAGTCTTCCTGACACTGAGATAAAGCTGCTGTGATCTGAGTGTTCTCACAAGCAGGATATGGGCACTTGAAAAGGCAAGTGCTTCACTCCCTCCTCACTCTTCTCCATGCTCTGAAGCGGAGCTGTAAAAGCAGCCTGGTAGACAGATGTACCCAGGACAGTGCTGTGCCTGGAACTCTGCAACGTGCCCAGCTGGCATCCCTTCACATAGGCCGATGCACACCTCACCCTTCCTCCAGCACATCTGGAGTGTCCTCTGCTTAGCCTACATTCAAACCACACCAGTCACTTCAGACAACATCTAAAAGGAAATGTATACCAATTAAGGCAGAGACACTTCAGTACCATAAGGATCAGCTTTGGGCATCATTTTCCTGCTGTCAGACAAATATCCCATTTCTAAGCATTCCATTCTGCCCTTAGATTAGGTTTTCCCAGATAAGCTTCAAGCACTGCCATCTGTTCTGTAGCCACCTTCCGATCCTATCGCTTCCATTCAGCTGCTAACAAATCCCTCTGACGACAGGGAGAGGGCCGAAGGTCCCACACAGCACTCCGGGCTGTCGAAAAAGCTGCTTCATAGGGTGGCCCAGAGCCATCTCCTGCACACCCCCTGGCTATGCCCCATGCTATGCAGGCGGCAGCTCCCAGTTGGCTGGGGGCGGGGTTGAGTCAGTGCTCAGCCGTGTTCAGCAGCCGCCTGGGCTGGAAGCTCAGCCAGGGCCCCATGCCTCTGCATGCCTACTAGCATTTGGAAGCAAATCCTGAGTCAGAGGGAATACACCTTTCACTTGCAGATGCAAGAGCACCTCTCAACAATCGCTCAGGCATTCTTTCCACTACAGTAGGCCATGGCAGCAACAGATCTTCCCTTCTGGTTCTAGGAGAAAGGCAAAAGCAGAGCAGCAGAGCTTGCACCACTGTCGTGGCCACGTCTGTTAAGAGAACTCCAGTGGAAGGCTGGTGCATATTATGCAGCTATGCAGAGCATTCTTCTTCTCAGTAATTTGCCTATCAGAATGGACCTGTTTAGCAGAAAGGTGAGCCTATTTGGATTAATGAAATAGTTCTCTCTCATGCTGGGAAGAAGCATGAGCTGTGTAAGCACATCAACCTGCAGTTCCTAGCTTCGCTCATGCAGACAATCTGAAACAAGGAGTTGCTGGGGTTTGAAATGCCCTCATCTCTAACTGTACCAAGGCTGGATCTGGACTGTGGCGCTCAGCATCACTTCTCTTTCAAACACCTCCAGAGATGGGCAATCAACTACTTCCCTGGGCAGCCTCTGCCAGGCTTTGAGAACCATTTCAGTCAAAAAGTTTCTTCTAAGCTCCAACCTAAACTATCCCTGGTGTAACTTGAGACCATTTCCTCTTGTTCTAAGGACATTCCTTTCATCTTACATATCTAATCTAGATGAACCACTGAAAAAAAGATTAAGGTCTTCCCACACTGCCCATCTCCACTCCTCCTCAACAAGTTGCTACAAATACGATCTCATTCAGAAGGTGATGTCTCTCCTGGAAAGCCCTCAGCTCTATTTGTGGTTGTGCATACAAACTGCTGTAATTGATACATGTAACTGCTTCAGATTTAGGCTACTGATTGATTTAGGAAGAAAAAGACAGCAATAAAGCAGCAGCAAATAAATCCCAGCTGAGTTTGGTATTGTGACTCCTGTACTGCTATACAATCCACAGATGAAGGCAGCAATTAATTTCCTCTGGCATTGAAAAGACACTGAAAATAACCTCCCATGGGGCAGGTTGGAACCATTCCTTCTGCTCCTGTCCCTTGCCACCAGGGAGCAGAGGCTTTTCCCTCCTCACTCCAACCTCCCTGCACGAAGCTGCTGAGAGCAATGAGCTCTGCCCTCAGCCTCCTCCTCTGCAGCCTGCACACCTCCCAGCTCCCTCCTCACAGCCCAGATGCTCCAGGCCCTTCTCCAACCTCCCTGCCTTGCTCTGGACAGGCTGCAGCCCCTCAGCATCCTTCCTGCAGTGAGGGGCCCAGAGCTGAACACAGCACTCAAGGTGTGGCCTCCTCAGCGCTGAGCACAGGGGGATGGACACCTCTTGTCCCTGCTGCCCACCCTGCTTCTGATTCCAGCCAGGCTGCCACTGGCTTTCTTGGCCACCTGGGCACTGACTGCCAACCAACACCCCCAGGTCCCTCGCTGAGTCTCAGCTTTCCCTACTCAGATTTTGGTGGTGCAAAGACAAAAATGCCCTGGACTGGGCACCATCCATTGATGCCTGAGCAGCTCTTCAGAACTGGAGTTTTCTCCAGGTTTGTAAGCTGCTTTTGCAGCTCATCCACAAGCAGCTGGTGAGTTCCAGTCGCTCAGAGGCAATGCCTTTCTTTCTCCATAAAGCTGCAAGTGGAAAGGTTGTTCATTTTAAGTGTATTGATGATGGATGAGCTCTGAACAGCCTTTTACCTGCAATGCTCTACGTGAAAGGCACCAAGTGAAAGTCAAACAGTCACAATGAATGCATTTTTTTCTGGGGTGGTCCTCCTGGAAAATGTTAACCACATGAAAGCAGGCAGTTATTGAAATATGCAATTAATGTGAAACTGATAGAAGCTGAAACTCATTCACCTGAGCAGGTGGTGGAAGAACCTTCTTGTATATCTGCTGATGGGGTCCTTGTACTCCAGCACAGTTGTATCCAAGAGGGGTCTCACTGGAGCATAAAAGGTTCCAAGGCTTGCCTGAAGCTGTGCTGTGGAGTTCAAATGGAGCAGCAATAAAAACACGTGGAACTGTTTCAATTACAACTGGTTGCTCATGTTTGCAGTCAGTTAAATTCGCCAGACTGCTGAAAAATGATGTGGTTGTAGGACAGGGAAAATCCAAATATGACAAATGGTACAAACACAAAAGCGCACAGAAACTTTCACTGGGAGCCTGAGCTGACAATGACTCTGAGCAGCAAAAGCTGTCAGAAGGATGAAGACTGTAACACATCAAGTTCTCAGCAGCAGTGTACAATTAAAAGTGACTCAGAAGGGTTATACAGTTTGAACAAGTTTGTCCAGTGGACATCAAGTCTTAATTAGCTCAAACTGCCTTTGTCCTCTCGGGCAAACAGCAAGGAAGTTCAGATTTGCAGGGATTACTCTGTTAGGTCAATGGGTGACAGAACCCTTCTAGTAATGGCCTTGAGGTCTAGGGAACCTCCTTCAGCATACAGCTCTTAATCTTTAAATAACAAGGTGCAGAAACCCTAAGGGTGTGACCCTCCTAGAGTGTGTGGTGGTGGGAAGGAGGATAAACCTCTCCTATAATCAATAAAAGGAAGCCCTTTTGCTGTAGAAGCTGTTTCTCCTTTAAATGTTGCCACGCTCCATAGCTGGAGCCCTTGGCATTTTTGCTACAGGTTTGTAAGGCAAAATCATAAATCATAGAATTACAGAATGGGCTGGGCTGGAAGGGGCCCCCAAATTCATCAGGTCCAACCTCCCCTGCACTCAGCAGGGGCATCCTCCACTCGAACAGGTTGCCCATTGCCCTGTCCACTCTCACCTTGAATATCTCCAGGGATGGGCCCCAACCACCTCCCTGGGCAACCTGTTTCAGTGTTTCAGCATCCTTCTGGTGCAGAACTTGTTCCTAACATCCAGTCTAACTCTGCTCTAGTTTGAACAGCAAAAACCAAAATACACTGTTAGTTTGAGTCCTCCCTGAGAGCTAAGGGTTAAATGATCATTAAACAGTAGGAAGAAAGCAAAATGAGAAAACGTTGCATTGAAATCACAAAGTGGGTTCCTGTGGTATGTGCTACATTTCTGTATTTACCAGTGTTCAGATTTATTACTTCCTCAGCCATAGGAACTAGAAATACATTGCTCAGGAGTTAAACATGAATTTTGCACTTTTATGGCTGTATGCTAAATGAAGACTAGGAAAAAACAAACAAACAAGAACAACAGAATAATATACACAGTACCCACAGGCCCTCTTGGAAGGAAATCCAATGATCAAGAACATTGCTGTTATGGAACCTCTGCTCGAGAGTGAACATGTGGATCACAGGATCACAGGATGTCAGGGGTTGGAAGGGACCCAAATACATCATCGAGTCCAACACCCCTGCCAGAGCAGGACCATACAATCTAGCTCAGGTCACACAGGAATGCATCCAGAAAGGCCCTGAAAGTCTCCAGAAAAGGAAACTCCACAACCTCTCTGGCGAGCCTGTTCCAATGCTCTGTGACCCTTACAGTAAAGAAGTTCCCCCTTGTGTTGAGCTGCAGCTTATCTCGATTGCTCCTTGTCCTATCACAGGGAGCAAGTGAGCAGAGCCTGTCCCCCCTCCCCGAGGCCCAGCCTGTAGATATTTATAAACATATAAATCCCCTCTCAGTCTTCTCTTCTCCAGACTAAAAAGCATCAGGTCCCTCAGCCTCTCCTCATCCGGCAGTGCTCCAGTCCCCTAATCATCCTTGTGGCCATCTGTTGGACTCTCTCAAGCAAATCCCTGTCCCTCTTAAAGTGGCAATCCCAAAACTGAATGCAGTACTCAAGATGAGGTCTCAGCAGAGCCGAGCAGAAGGGGAGGAGATCGCCCTTGATCTGCTGGACACACTCTTCTTAATGCACCCCAGGATCCGATTGGCCTTCCTGGCCACCAGGGCACATTGCTGTCCCATGGATGTTATCCACCAGCACTCCCAGCTCCCTCTCCACAGAGCTGCTCTCCAGCAGATCACCTCCCAACCTGTACTGGTGCAGTTCATTCTTCCTCCCCAGATGCAGGACTCTGCACTTGTCCTTGCTGAACCTCATTTGGCACAAGTGCTTGTGAGCAGCGCAGGGAGAATTTGCCATTGGGGCTCCTGATCCAGAGTGAGAGTGCAGCCTTAGTGTGCATACAAAGAGCCTCACGAAAGCTTCTCATCTAACATACATAAAAGTGAAATACAACCTAATGTATCCTTAGGCAGTCAAAACTTCACTGACTTGTGGCTGGCATTTGTTTGTAGCAGTCATTTCTGTCTCTGCGGATCAGGGTTCTGTATTTCCAGGCAATGGTAATGTTTTGTTTTATGAGGCTGGGGAGGACTGAAATGTGCCAAGAGGGCTCTGAGGTTGAGCCACCAGCTAGCCCAGAATGAAAGGACAGAAAGGTATTTTACCCCAAAGGAGTAAAATAAAAGTACTCACAGAGAATTGGAAATTAAATGGAGAATACTGTTTCTGTTTTACAAAATAACCAACATTACAAAAGATATAAAGGAAATATATACATCTATTTTATATACACCTATTTGGGCCTACCAGCCCAAAACCTCCCAGAGCCTTCCAACATCTCTGCCCCCACTCAGTCTCAGCAGGCCCAGGAGCAGGCCAAACTGCAACCCCCCCACTAGGCCCAGGCCTACCAGGCCTTAATGCTCCTCCAGGCCACATACACCAGGCCTTATCCAGGCCTGAATGCCTCCCACATGCTTCACTGCTAGGCTGCTTGGCTGCTGAGGGCAGGAGAAGGCTGCTGGCCCTCACAAGCCAGAGGTGACAGTGTCCACACACGCTTGGGGAGTGCAGAGAAGAGAGAATTAGCTGTGTACTCCCTTACATAGGGAGACACAGGAAAATAGAATAGAATGAATAATTACCATACCCTGTGTCCTCCTCCAAGACTTTTCAGTCTCTCTGGAGGGCTCTTCTCTATAGTTATGCCAATTAGTTCTTAATTTCCCTTAACCTACAACAGTTGTGTGAGGGAAACTGCTAAGGAAATGAGGGTTGGCATTAGCTGTAGACTGCAGGGTGAGCTGAACGTTAAAGGTGTTCTCTTTCAAAGCAGCAGTGATTTAGATTACAATGACACAGAGCAAACCTATGCCACACTCCCTTGCCATTGCTGTTCTTGTGGCAGTTCTGCTTCTGAGCTATTTCAGTGCACACAGAATAGCAGAGACTACCAGCACAGTTATGGATTCATTAGACAGCCCAGCCTGATGTTGAAGGCAGAATGAAGACCTCAAAGGTAACTGCCCCACTGCTATAAATAAAAGGCCCCACTGGGTTTTGTTAATATAGAAAGGAAGAAAACAAATCACCATGCCAAATTTGTTAGTCACCTCAAACAACTTCTGGGCAGAATGAAATTTCACTCGCTACAAAGATTGCAGGGGCACTACACAGCTGCTCACTATCCCATACCTTGAGCAGAGTTTGCCAAGCAGCCCGTTTAAAAGCACCTTCCATTTCGAATGGCCAGGCTGTGCCTGCAATGCAAAGCTGCTTCTTTAATCAGATCCTCCCAAACAGGAGAGAGTCTGCTTGGCAGCAATGTAGAACACCTTGGAGTTTTTCTATCATCAAACACACCAGAATCCTTAAGTATTCTTCCTTGCCACAAAAGATGCCTGATCCCCAGCTGTCTGCCTGCTAGACTGGACGATAACGCCTTCAATAATCAAGGCACTTCAAATCTGAAAGTCTATTGAGTTTCAAGATAGATAGCAAATCAAGAGGAAGACATCACACCAGGCTTCAGCAGAGATGAGGCTCAATCTAAACTTCATCATTTATTGTGAGGGAACCCAGCTCCTGGTGCAAGGGGGCAGAAGACTGCAGTGAGGACAGATGCTATAATCCTAAAGGAGGCAGCAGAGGATAGTGTATTCAAAGCCTTTGGTTGTTGTGATGAAAGAGGGACCCTTCAAAAACACCTAAAATCCAAGCTGAAATCTCTTATCCCTGCTACAGGCAAACGTCCCAGTTTGGGCTGCTGCTGTCTCAGTGCATACACATTACAGACACTGGGCTGCTGTACTCCCTAACATCAGCCTGTAACCCCAGTTACACTGATGTCACGTAGCAAAGTGGCAAGAGAGTGAAAAACAGAAATCATTCCACTACCAGACACAGAAGAAAATGTGCATTATTTTATCATCATTATTCACAGACTCCTGGAATGGCTCAGGTTGGAAGGTACCTCCAGAGCTCATCTACTCCAGCCCCCTGCCATGGGCAGGGACACCTCTCACCTAGACTCAGCTGCTCAAGGCATCATCCAACCCAGCTTTGAACACTCCCAGGCAGGAGGTGGCCACTGCCTCCCTGGGCAGCCTGTCTCACCAGCCTCATATTGAGAACTTCTTCCTCAGCTCCAGTCTAACTCTGCTCTGCCTCAGATTCAAACCACTCCCCCTTGGCCTGTCTCTAGACACTCTCACCAGAAGTCCTTCTACAGCCTCCCTGCAGGATTCCTTCAGGCACTGGTAGGCAGATCTGAGGCCCCCCTGGAGCCTTCTCCTCTTCAGGCTGCACACCCCCAGTTCCCCCAACTTGTCCTCACAGTAGAGCTGCTCCAGCCCTTGGATCATCTTTGTGACCTCCTCTGGCCTCACTCCAGCAGCTCTGTGTCCTTCTGCTGCTGGGGACAGCAGAGCTGGAGACAGGATTGGAGGTGAGGTCTGAGCAGAGCAGAGCCAAGGGGCACAATCTCCTCTCTTGCCCTGCTGCCCACACTCCTCTGGCTGCAGGCAGCACAGAGCTACCTGCTGGGCTGCATGAGGGTATTGCTAACTCCTGGGGAACTGCTCAGCAACCAACAGCGTCAAGGCTTTTCCTTCTGGCCTGTTCTCAACCCACTCTGCACCCAGCCTGGGGCTGGCCCAGCCCAGATGATACAAATGATGTGAAAGGCAATCATCACATTGACCCATCTGTTATGGAACTGGTGTTTGATTTTGGACCAGCAGGACCTGCCTGGCTGCACATTGGTGCCTTCTGTGTCTGTATAATCAATGGATCCTCATAACCCATGCTGCACAGACACCACAAAGCCACATTAAAATTTAACCAGGCCCTTACCTTCTCTGGTTGGTGTCAGTTTCTGTTTGAGGAGGTGATTGACAATGGCACTCAAGCAGATGTAACACTGGCGACCCATCGTGTTCCAGTTCATGGTTTGCAGGACACTGACTGCCTCCTGCAACTCATCATAATGGACATACTGTTGGATGATCTCCACAGGGCCCAGTTGTCCTTTGGTCACCACACCTTGACAGGGAACATCCAAAGACAGTGTTGTGAGGATGAAAACCAGCACAGGTGAAAAATTATTGCTGGTGGCTAAAAGGAGCAAGTTTAAGTGAGTGGGTTCCCCATGAAATTGTGAGGTGAGATAGCTCCTTGTTCTTGTGATGCATTTAGACTGAGGATGCTCTGGACAGCAAAGAACAGCCCCCACCCAACATCATACCTGAAGGCTGAATCAATGTGACCAACATTGTGCAGTTGGGCTTGTTTAAAATGGTGGCAGAAAAAGCTTATTCCCAATATTCAGGTAACAAACGCATGTTCCAAGCACCTCTTTCCTGGAGAGAAATACAGTTGGGCAATGCCAAAACCCAGCATAAACCTCAGGAATGAGCCTATGAATGCAGCTCAATCATCAGATGCTGCATTTTTTTAACTGCTCCAGAGCTTCCTTCCAGATCGGCAAAGTTACCCAAGTGGAGCACTTCCTCTGTGAGAGGATATCATGAAAGACATGACCATTTAGGGACATCTGAATTGCAGCTGCAGATGAAACCAAGAACATATCACAAAAAAGCCAGCAAAGGGGAACTGTGCCTTGGCAGGACACCTACAGTACTCCAGGAGCAGAAATTCAAACATTCCAAACTTTTCCCGACTTGTAGCTCTCAGCGTCAGAACTGAAAAGGTAACTGAAATCCTGCAGGACTCCCACTGTTAATTATCAGAGAAGCACAGAATTGTTGGGGTTGGCAAAGCCTCTAAGGTCATCCAGTCCAACCACCAACCCAGCACGACAATGGCCACTAAACCATGTCCCCAAGTGCCATGACCACACGGTTCTGGAACACCTCCGGGGGGGAGACTCCACCACCTCCCTGGGCAGTCTGTGCCAGTCTCTGACCACTCTTGCAGCAAAGACATTTCTCCTAATATCCAACTGAAACCTTCCCTGGAGCAACTTGAGGCCATTTCCTCTCCTTCTAGGGAGCAGAGCCCAGCACCCACCTGGCTCCAACCTCCTCTCAGGGAGCTGTAGAGAGCAATTAGGTCTCCCCTGAGACTCCTCCAGGTTAAACAACTGCAGGTTCCTCATCCCAGACCTGTTCTCCAGACCCTTCCTAAGCTTCCTTGCCCTTCTCTGAACCTGCTTGTTGCGATTATTAATTTTATTACTGTTAATAATCGCGGGTTTTCCGGGGAATATTTCCCTGGGTTTGTTTGGATGTTTGGTCGGCAAAAATAACTACAAAAAATCACTTAAAACACCAAATTAAACAGTTTAAACAGTCAGAACTTAGGAAACAATGAGCCTAATAACAGAAAACAATCCTAACCGTGCCCGAAAATACTCACGAAACGCAATAGATAAAGAGCTTGTCCCTGGTGCCGCTGCTGCTCGCTGCAAAACACGTGGCTGCTGCCGGATTGAGTGCGGAGATGTGTGTTCCTCACGGAGGTGAAGAGAGAGAGAGCTAATTGCCTCTCCTAAAATACCCCATTAGGAAGTGTGGAACTGACCATTACGCACTTAGCGTCCATTGCCTGGCCAATCGATTCAAAAGGGGCAGGTCCTAACGCCCTGAGAGACAGCACAGCTCACCTGACTCGTGCGTGTGACCTGTCCATGCAGTCTGACACTTCCTGGTTCCAAAACCACGCGGTCTGTCCTTGCGACCCACCCTCGACTTTACCACACGGAGGGAAGGGAACCAGCTCTGGGCAGAATTTATGCCCTGCCAGGACACTGCTGCAGCCTCTGAGTGTCGTTCTTGGAGTGTGGGCCCAAAACTGAACCCAGCACTCCAGGTGAGGCCTTCCCAGTGCTGAGTGCAGGAGGCAATCATAGAATCAAAGAACTGTCAGGGCTGGAAGTGACCTCAAGAATCATCCAGCTCCAACCCCCCCTGCCATGGCAGGGACACCTCACACTACATCAGGTTGCCCAGGGCCACATCCAGCCTGGCCTTAAAAATCTCCAGGGATGAGGCTTCCACTACCTCCCTGGGCAGCCTGGTCAAGAACTTCTTCCTAAAATCCTATCTGAATCTACCCACTCCTAATTTTGCTCCATTCCTCCCAGTCCTATCACTACCTGACACCCTAGAAGTCCTCCCCACCCAGCTCTCTTGTAGGCCTCCTTCAGATCCTGGAAGGCTATAATAATGTCTGCTGGGAGCCTTCTTCTCTCCAGACTGAAGAGCCCCAACTGTCTCAGCCTGTGCCCAGAGCAGGGCAGCTCCAGCCCTCTGCTCATCCTTGTGGACCTTCTCTGGACACCTTCCAGCACATCCATATTCTTCTTGTAACAGGGGCTCCAAAACTGGATGCAGTACTCCAGGTGGGGTCTCACCAGTGTGGGGTAGAGGGGCAGAATCCCCTCCCTGGCTCTGCTGCCCACACTCTCACCAAAAGTCTTTCTGCAGCCTTCCTGCAGGATCCTTTCAGGCACTGGTAGGCAGCTCTAAGGTTCCCCTGGAGTTTTCTCCTCTCCAGGCTGCACACCCCCAGCTCCCTCAGCCTGTGCTCACAGCAGAGCTGCTCCAGCCCTTAGATCATCTTTGTGGCCTCCTCTGGCCTCACTCCAGCAGCTCTGTGTCCACCAGAACTGGAGGCAGGATTGCAGCTGGAGTCTCACAAAGTTCTTCATACAAAGGACTCCTCAAAAGCTCCTGTGAAGCTCTCCCCAGGCAATGCTGTCTGCTTGGGCAGACGATGGGCTGCCTACCCTGCTCAGACCATGACCTTGCAGCCAGAAGATTTAAGCATGGCTGTGTTTGTTCCAGCTCTCCCAGTGGACTTGCACGCTGCAGCTGGCCTGACTTCAGTGGAGTGAGCACAGAGCTCAGCAGGAAGCAGCTGCATTCCCCCTTCAGCCACTGTCTCCTGCAGCTCTGGGGAAGCCTCTCCACTTCCTTCTGCTCCTGATGTTATCCCATTGGGAATCTGAGGAGAGCTTTGTTATCACTCTCCTAAAGTCTCCTGGTGCCTCAGATGAGAAGTTCTGCACGTCATGAAGTTAGGGTTGTTACTTTTTCCATTTGTGACTCTTGGCAATTCAGTTCAGAGACCAAACCGCTCTGAAAGTCAGGAAAAACTTCCTTCTTGTGCAAAAAGTTCTCAAGCCAAGAAAAGAGGTAACTGTGCTGGGGCCTGTCTTCTTTAATGTTTTTATCAATGATCTGGGTCAGGGCACTGAGGCACACTCAGTAAATTTGCAGATGATACCAAGCTGGGTGGCTGTGTCCAGCTGCTAGAGGGTATGAAGGGTCTGCAGTGGGCTCTGGACAGCTGAGAGCCATGGGCCAAGGTTCACTGGATGAAGTGTAGCAAGGCCAAGTGCCAGGTCCTCCACCTGGGTCATGACAACCCCATAGTGAGCTCCAGACCTTGGGATGTGTGCTTAGGAAGCTGAGACTTAGACAGGGACCTGAGGGTGTTGATTGGCAGTGAGTGACCATGAGCCAGCAGTGCCCAGGTGGCTAAGAAAGCCAGTGGCAGCCTGGCTAGGGTTAGAAGCAGGTGGGCAGCAAGGACAGGAGGTGCCCATCTCCCTGTGCCAGCACTGGGGAGGCCACACCTCGAGTGCTGTGTTCAGCTCTGGGCCTCTCACTGCGGGAAGGACACTGAGGGGCTGCAGTCTGTCCAGAGCACGGCAGCAAGGCTGGAGAAGGGCCTGGAGCAGCTGGGCTGTGAGGAGGGGCTGAGGGAGCTGGGGGTGTGCAGGCTGCAGAAGAGGAGGTTGAGAGCAGAGCTCATTGCTCTCTGCAGCTCCATGCAGGGAGGTTGGAGCGAGGAGAGGGCAGCCTCTGCTCCTTGGTGGCAAGGGACAGGAGCAGAGGAAATGGTTCCAAGCTGCCCCAGGGAAGGCTCAGGCTGGATGACCTGGACAGGTTCCCAAACCTTGGTATGGTCTGCCCAGTTCAGTGCTGGAGTCCCTATCCCTGGGGGTGTTCCAGAAGCCTGTGGAGATGGTGTTGAGGGACATGGTTTAGTGTTGAGCCTGCAGTATGATGTGGAGGGTTGAGCTAGATAAACTCTGCCAACTGGATGTGTTCTGTGATCCCTGTACTTAAATCAGGGAAAGCATAGCCCTGGGACATTCTGATGGCAAGGACATCTGCATCATCACAGAGGTAAGCAGAAAGCATTGTTGTGCTGTTATTAAATACAGCTTCTTTTCACAGAATCAGAGGATGTTAGGGGTTGGAAGGGACCTCTGGAGAGCTTCCAGGCAAACCCCCCTGCCAGAGCAGGACCAGAGAATCTAGCATGGGTCACACAGGAACACATCCAGACAGGGCTGGAAAGGTTCCAGAGAAGGAGACTCCACAACCTCTCTGGGCAGCCTGGGACCCTTACAGTCAAGAAGTTCTTCCTCACATTGAGGTGGAGCTTCCTGTGCTGCAGTTTCCATCCATTGCCCCTTGTGCTGTCACAGGCCACAGGTGAGCAGAGGCTGTCCTTGTCCCTTCCTTCCTGACCCCCAGCCCTCAGATATTGATAGACATTGACCAAATCCCCTCTTAGCCTTCTCCTCTCCAGACTAAGCATCCAGGGCTCTCATCAGGCATAGCTTTGTAGAGGTTGTCCTATAGAACTCATACAATTCCTAACATTATGTATGACAGATTAAAATAATTTTCCAGAGGAGAAACTGTTGTGCTTGATTAGAACAGATGGGAACACCATGGGACTCGGGCCAATAACAGATCAGATCCTGCTTGCTCAGATCCCATGTAGAGAGATACTGAGTAACTGGAAAATAATGAACTCCTTGGGTCACACCTTCAGGTGTCCTTGAAACTGCTTTCCAGGCTATGGTCCCATCTCTAGGTACCTCCAGACAGCTGAAAAGAAGGTGTTTCAAACCACAAAACCCCACGTGGCACACAGAGATTTCCTTAACCTCATCCACTTCTGCCACTAGCCAAGCACAGTGTCCTGCACCTAGTGAGGAATAAGCCCTTGCAGCAGTACAGGTGAGGGAGTGACCTGCTGGGAAGCAGCTTTCTGGAGCAGGCTGCCCAGAGAGGTTGTGGAGTCTTCTTCTCTGCAGCCTTTCCAACCCCACCTTCACATATCCCTAGTCAACCCACTCGAGGTGACCCTGCTTTAGCAGGGGGGTTTGGAGTAGGTGATCCACAGAGGTCTTTCCAAACCCTGCCACAGTGTGACCCTTTGGTTCTGTGATCCCTTGAGAGCTCAAGGTTCAGCAGATGCGTTCAGTGACTTACCGAGCTTAAAGTGAAGCACTCCTAAGGGTCCTTGGTCAAATCTAACCAGCAACAGATTGTGAACATCTGTTTCATCAGTGTTGGCAGGTGGCACTTGAGGAGCAGTCCACTGGATCTGGATAAGGCTGTAGGGCACGTCAAAGTGTTTGCTGAACTGCAGAGTGGTCTCAGGTGAATATTCTTGTGCCAAGAGCTGGATTTTAAGTGGGGACAGAGCCATGTCAAACAGCTGCAGCTCCCCCTGATTGCTGCCCACCACCAGCACAGCTCCAGAAGGGTGGTAGGCTATGGAGGCAGGCTGCAGCTCTGCTCGGGCCAGCACAGTCACTTGGTTGTAAGCTTCATAGAGGACTAGTGAGGAATCTGCACAGCCCAAGACAAGTTTGTCTTCTGTGACATCTCTGCAGCAGCTAATGGCCTTAGCTGGCAGCGGTATCCTGGTGAGAGCCACACACTGGAGTTTATTCCTGAGGCGTTTGTAGAGACAGGTGTCAGCCATGGGCTCTTTATCTGCAGAGAGGGAGTGCTCCACTGTGTACAGCTGCTGAGGCTGGCTCCTGCTAAAGCCAGCAGCCAGGGGGTCCCACTCTGTGCAGATGTAACTCAGCACCTGAAACACATCCAGAGGTTCTGCTGCTCACTTCTAGCCATTTAGCCTTACACAGACTGTTGCAAAGGCTTTCTCATGGCTCAGTAAGCTAAAACAAACGTGTCTTTTAAACATGGACTTGCAAAATCCACTAGTCTGATTGATTTAAAAGCCCTGCATTATGGTTCGTTTGTCCAGGCTGTGCAATAGGTTGGCTGAAGAGTAGATGAAAAGGGGGATTGTGCTGGTTTGAACTAATTGAGGGATCTGAATGAGAAATTAGACTAAAGGCTGAGAAAGAAAAACACTGATGAGGCTACTTCACTCAGGTTTACTGAGAAAGAGAAAAAAAAAATAGTTTAAGAGTTGTAACCCAAACATAGATAAGTCGGACTGCTTTGGGTCATGGCTGCTGCTGCACGGCTCTCTCTCTCTCCCTGCTTTTGTAGCTGGATTTGAATAATTTCACTAACTTCTTTCCTGCTGATAATCCCCCTTGCCAATCTACCTTCCCTTATCTTCTGCATGAAACAGATGGTGAGATAAGATTGGGAAGGGGGAAAGGCAGTAGGGTGGTTAAAACCCCCTCTTAAGGACTTTGATCTCTGGGAGGAGTGTGGTGCTTCTGTATTACCTTTTCACTCTATATATCTGTAAATATCTGTTATATATTGTAACTATCTACTTGTATATTGTGCAAAGCTGTAAATGTAAAGCTTCATTTGTTGACTTCCATCCAACTGAGCCCTAGACTGGGTTATTTCAAAGTGTGCGTGGGGGGTGGGTAACTGCCAAACCACCACAGAGATGGTCCTAACAGTGTTGGGAACAGGAGAAATGAGCAGCTGAAAATCTTGAGAGTGCAGGTGTGGAGACACTGGAAGAGGTTGCCCAGAAAGGTTGTGGATGTCCCCTCCCTGGAGGTGTTCAGGGCCTGGTTGGATGAGGCCTTGAGCACGCTGGGCTGGTGGGAGGTGTCCCTGCCCATGGCAGGGTGTTGGAGCTGGATGATTTTTAAGGTCCCTTCCAACCCAACCTTTTCTGTGATTCTATGACCAATCCAAGCAAGTGAGAGATTGTTTGCAAGCCAGGGGTGGGGGGAGGGGAAAATCCCAAGTTTCTAGAAAAGTGTTTAACAGGTTACTCTGAGCGACAGAAAGAGGACTTCTGTCACATGCCCTTGCCTGTGGTAACAGAAAATCCTACTCTCCAGGGTCAGAAACTGTGGCACATTTGAACAGTGCCAGATGAGAAGAGTGATGTTCTTTGGTGCCATACAGCTGCAGATGCAGGAATCATAGAATCATAGAATGGTTTAGGTTGGAAGAGACCTCAAAGATCATCCAGTTTCAACCCCCTGCCATAGGCAGGGACACCTCCCACTAGATCAGGTAGCTCAAGACCTCATCCAACCTGGCCTTGAACACATCCAGGGAGGGAGCAGACACAACCTCCCTGGGCAACCTGTTCCAGTGCCTCACCACCCTCACTGTGAAGAACTTCCTGTTCAAATCTCCCCTCCACCAGTTTGAACCCATTCCCCCTCATCCTGTCATTACAAGACCTTGTGAACAGTCCTCCCCAGCCCTCCTGTAGGCCCCCTTCAGATACTGGAAGGCTACTATAAGGTCTCCTGGAAGCCTTCTCTTCTCCAGGCTGAAAAGCCCCAACTCTCTCAGCCTGTCCTCATAGCAGAGGTGCTCCAGGCCTCTGATCATCTTCGTGGCCCTCCTCTGGACTCTCTCCAGCAGTTCCATGCCCTTCCTGTGCTGGGGGCTCCAGAACTGCACACAGTACTCCAGGTAAATGGATTTCTCTGAGTAGAAAAGAGGAACCATTTAGGGCTCTGGGGAGTCTGTTCCAGTGCTCTGGGACCCTTACAGTAAAGAAGTTCCCCCTTGTGTTGAGCTAGAACCTCCTGTGCTGCAGCTTACCTCCATTGCTCTTTGTCCTATCACAGAAAGCAAGTGAACAGAGTCTGTTCCCCCTCCCCTCCTTGACTCCCAGCCCTCAGATATTTATAAACATTGATTAAACCCCCTCTCAGTCTTCTCTTCTCCCGACTAAAAAGCACCAGGTCCCTCAGCCTCTCCTTGTCAGGCAATGCTCCAGTTCCCTAATCATCCTTGTAGCCCTCCACTGGACCTTCTCCAGCAGATCCCTGTCCCTCTTAAAGTGGTGATCCCAAAACTGAATGCAGTACTCAAGATGAGGTCTCACCAGGGCAGAGTAGAGGGGAAGGAGAACCTCCCTTGATCTGATTATGAGAAGCTATTTCTCTGAAAAAGAAAATGCAACATCTCTAGAGGGATCAGAGCAGTGGGGGTCAGTCAGAAACTCACGCTGTTTGTTCATGCAGAAGTAAAGAGTGAAAAGAGAATGTCAAAGGGAGCCAACCCCACCCTCAGGTACATCCACTGCATTCTTCAGGCTAGGAACTACAGCTATGGGCCTGCCACTAATTCTGAAACTCACTTCTTTTGACTCCAGGTGGTATGCAAGTACCATTGACATGGAAAGGGGAAACCAAGATGATTAAAAGGCAGAGAGGGCTAGGGAGGGAATCTGGCTCTCTCAGGCTGAAAGCAGAAGTACTGGCATAACGTTAAAAGAGCCTCAGTTTGATTTCTACAGATCACAAGACCAAGTGAAGACATAATTTAGCCTTTCATTTTGCAAAGGATTGTGTGAAATGAAGATTTATTATTTTTTGGCCCCACACCATCACTTCAGAAGCCACTGATGAGCTTACAAAGGAGTTCTTTGGGCTGCTGATCAGACTGATGAGGATGTTTTGTTCTGACAGTTTACTTACATTGTCAGCAAAAGGGTTTCTCATTCAAATGAAAGAACAAAAGGATTGTTCCAGTTCTGTGGCTGCAAATCAGCTGCCAGTCAACGCAAAGTATCTTAAGCTACTCCTCTAAGATGGGACATGCAAAGAGCCCCTGAACGCAGAAGCATCTAACAGAAGTCAGTGCATCCAGCCTGTGACAAACAGGCAAAGGGATTCCACCAGCACAGTGAGCACAGAGAGTAGATACAACAGCAAATTACCTATGGAGCCTGCAAAATACTTTCTCACCTCCACCATGCTCTCAGCAGTCACTAAGGCTCTGCAGCTGGTCACATGTCCAGTGGCTACCCTGCAGACGCTGGAACTGCTGAAACCTGCAGCTTGTGAGGGTGCATTGAGTGGCACAGCAAGGAGGTTACTGCGGACAAAGTCTTGCTGTGACCAGAGAGTGCCCCAAGCTTAAGAAAAGACAAGGTGCAGTCTTATTATTGTTCTGCAGCTTCCCCACAGAGTCTGCACAGAGACCCAGGTTACCTGCCTTTCAAATATGTGAAACAGAAATCTTGCCCAAGCAAGTCTTCAAAGCTTCCATAACTTCAGTGAAATGAGCCTTGAGGCCCTCTGGGACTCAGATTTCTGTCTTCCTGTGGCAGGTTTCAATGCCCTGCATTATTCCTCTACATATTTTCACCCAAACCCAGTGCTCCTCTCGGGACACCTCCTCATAAAAGCTGTAAGAGAGTCCTGGAGATCCCCATGATTATCAAAACCGTGAGAAACAATAGATTGAACAGGCTGTCAAACTCCCCTGAAGGTTAAGACAACAGAGAAGCAAACCACCTGAAACATGGATTTTGCAGCTGCATAGAGCTGACTGCTGGGAAGCAGTAAGGAAAACAGACACAGCAAAAGAAATGTTGCCACATGATTGCTTGAGAGGCAGCAGGCAAACCCAATGCATCTCCTCGGTTTGTTCTGCCTTGTGGGACAAAACATTGCTCACTGGCCTGAATTGCTGAGAAAGTGAAAACTTGTGTTTTGGAAGGCTCATTTAATGAGCATTGAGATGAGCAGGTCCCTGTTCTCATACCATTCTGAGAGGAAATCCTGGAAGGCTGGGGCAGGGCAGGGAAAAGTTCTTGCAAGGACAGCAAGTCTGCCAGCTGCACTTCAGAACAGCAGCCTTGTCCCTGTGGCCAAACAAAAGGGGCTCTGAGGAAACCTTTCTAGACAGCTCTGCTCAGATTGGGGCTGACACCAGGGAAACTTGTCTCCTCAGACTGTTACAAGTAAGCTGCTTCTTGTGCACCAGTGGCCTCCTGTGGGAAGAGCACCAAGCCCAGAGGCCTCTTTGTTGTGCTTTCCAATTTTGCTGCACCTAACTGAGAGATGGCCCTATGGTGGGGATGACAAAGGAGACTCTTTTTCAGTGGAGAGGGAAGAGTTGAGTTTCTCTGTCAGAAAGCACTTCATGCAGCTAACAGGAAAGAGGCACTCAGCTACAAACATGTCAAGAAGGCTGAGATCATGCTTTCCAAAGAGGAGAAGCCTAACAATCACAGCATCTTCCTTTCCCTAGGATGGTGACACTGCTGTCTGCCAGGGGCTCCTCTGCCTGCTGAGCAGCCACACTCTAGGACAGGCCACGCAGAATGCTGGTTGGAGGCGTCCCTGCTGACTGCAGTGGGGCTGGACAAGATAACCCTTGAGGAGCCCTTCCAGCCTGCTGCAATGGTCCAGGAAAGAAATCTGCTAGGCAGCATTCCCTGGAGCCCACACAGGGAGCATGACAACAGTAACACATTGGTGTGGGGAACAGGAAGGTAAAAGCTGGAGGAGCTCCATCAGAAGTGGGTAGGACAACTCTGGGATTTCCAGAGGAGGACACAGGGCAGAGAATCATAAAAGACAAAGCCATAATCTCACAGAGGGGGTGGATTGGATGATCCATTCACCATGGAGGGCTTTCCAGAAGCCCAGGAGTAAGCACTTAGCCTGGGATTTCAAGGAAAGATTTCTGGAAGTACTCTGCAAGAAGCAAAGCCAATTACATTCTGTTAAATAAACTGTAATTAAACAAATAATTAAAGAGGGGGGATATTTCCCCTTGGCTCTGCTCTGCTCAGACCTCACCTCCAACCCTGCCTACAGTTCTGCTGTCCCCAGCAGCAGGACACAGATGCTGGAGTGAGGCCAGAGGAGGCCACAAAGATGATCCAGGCTCTGGAGCAGTTCTGCTGTGAGCACAGGCTGAGGGAACTGGGGGTGTGCAGCCTGGAGAGGAGCTGCCTGCCAGTGCCTGAAGGGATCTTGCAGGAAGGCTGCAGAAGGACTTTTGGTGAGAGTGTCTAGAGACAGGCCAAGGGGGAATGGTTTGAAGCTGAGGCAGAGCAGAGTTAGATTGGAGCTGAAGAAGAAGCTCTTCAGTGTGAGGCTGGTGAGACTGACACAGACTGCCCAGGGAGGCTGTGGCTGCCCCCTCACTGGGGATGTTCAAGGTCAGGCTGGATGATGCCTTGAGCAGCTGAGTCTAGGTGAGAGGTGTCCCTGCCCATGGCAGGGGGCTGGGGTAGATGAGCTCTGAGTTCCCTTGCAAACTGAGCCATTCTAGTATTCTATGAAACTCTCTTTAAGGTCTGAGACATGTAGGCTCCAAATCCACGGTAACTGTTTAAATCTTGTCCATATTCTTTGTGGTGGTTTCATTTATGGAGGTGGCAGTCATGCACCCAAGTGCATCCCAACAGTCTGCTCCCCTGGCTGTACCAGCCCATGCTCTGCATCAGCTAATATACAGCACAAGGGACTCTGCCTATGTCAAGAGCTCCTATGCAGTCAGAAATCCTGACAATCCCAAGCAGAGGAATCCACAGTGGGTCCAGAGGAGGCCACAAAAATGATCAGGGGTAGGAGCAGTTCTGCTATGGGCACAGGCTGAGGAAGCTGGGGGTGTTCAGCCTGGAGAAGAGAAGACTCCAGGCAGACCTAAGAGCAACCTGCCAGGACCTGAAAGGGCTACAAGAAGGCTGCAGAGGGACTGTTCCCAAAGGATGAGGGACAGCAGATTGAAACTAGAGTAGAGCAGATTGAGATTGTATGTGAGGAACAAATTCTGCAGCAGGAGGATGTTGGAACACTGCACCAGGTTGCCCAGGGAAGAGGTTGGGGCCCATCCCTGGAGATATTCCAGGTGAGGCTGGACAGGGATGTGGGCAGCCTGATCTAGTGGAGGATGTCCCTGCTGAGTGCAGGGGAGTTGGACTGGATGAGCTTTGGAGGTGCCTTCCAATCCAGAGCATTGTATCATTCTGTGACCAGACACAGACCACGCTAATGCCACTGTCAGCAGTAATAAAAGAAGCCAGAGATGCTCCTGCCTGGCTAACATACACACTTGTAAGAACACAGACTTCAGGAATTACAACCAACACTACCTTGATGCTGATTTGTTTTCCAAGAGAAATGGAACTGGAAGATTGCTTGCACTGCTGTGGCACTGCTACAGGATTCAAACTCAGAGCTGAGATTTCAGGATATTTGGCTGCAGCTTGCATTATGCTGGTTAAAAGATCTCCTTTAGTTTCAAGTCTGAAGGAAAGAGCAGCAGTAAGCTGGGCTGAGCAGCATCACACTCTTCAGTGTAGCCTCTTTGAACACTTAAAACTGAAGTATTTGGCACAGACCACTGAGAAAAGCTCACATATCAAAACAACTCTCATTTTTAACCAGCAATTCTTATGCAGGAAATNTGCACCACGTTGAGCTGCAAAGTGCAAAATAGATACTGAATGTGTGTGGGGGAGGAAGAGATAAAGGAAAAAAAAAAAAAAAAAAAAAAAAAAGAGAAAGAAAACAAAAGCAGCTAAGAAAGCAGCTAAGAAAGCAGCTTGCTGTGTCTGAGTGGTCTGCTGATGAGAAAAAGGTTTGATTTGCGTTATAGCTGTTAGAAAGTTGCTTGTTTAATTTCACTCAGGGAGGCTCAACATTGCAGCAACACCTTCATCAGAAACTCACAGTGGTAAGTGCAGAGCAGCACTCACCAGAGTAAGAGCTTTACAAACAGTCCTGTGATGTGGGAAAACAAAACAATGCAAAACAAAACAAAGACCCAAGCATTTTTTTAGTGATACCAAAAATTTTTAAATGGGACTTCTGCTCTGGGTTACTGCTTTGGCTACTGCATTCACAGCCCCTCACAACCTATTCTTCTTTCAAAAGGTATCATCACCACCATCACCTTTACCCCATAGTATTCACTGAACTTTCAGCACTCCCCATGACATCAAGTGTTTCACATTCTTTGCTTCGAGAGGCATTTCATTCACAGAGGGTCAATGCTTTCACAGAATCACAGAATGGCTCAGGTTGGGAGAGACCTTGGAGCTCATCTACTCCAACCCCTTGCCATGGGCAGGGGCAGCTCTCAGCAAGACTTGGTTGCTCAAGATCACATCTAATCTGGCCCTCAAACACCAGGCCTTCACAACCATTCTGGGCAGCCTATTCCAGTCTTATCACCCTGATACTGAAGAACTTCTTCCTCAGCTCCAGTCTAACTCTGCTTTTCCTCAGCTTCAAAATATTTTCCCCTGTTTCTTGAGTACTGCTGTCCTTGCAGGACAGCCTGCTCAGGGAAGATCTGCTGTGCTTGCTTCATAAGCTTTGAGACACAGTGTGGAAGCAATAACTTTCTCTTGGGAGAAAGAAAAATAGTGTTCTCTCTCAGGCAAATTATTTTTCTCCACAAGACTGAAGTCTAATTTTGGTGATTTGCACTAACATCAAATGGAGTGAAAACAACAGGGTAAAGGGAAGGGCAAAGTGCCACAGACACAAAACTGGGAGGGCAGCTAACACCCTGTCAGGCTATGCTGCCATCCAACAGGATCTGGACAGCCTGAGAGCTGGGAGAAGGGAGCCTCATGAAGTTCAATAAGGACAACTGCAAGGTCCTGCATAGGGGGAGGAACAACAGCAGGCACCAGCAGAGATTAGGAGTTGCCCTGCTGGAGAGCAGCTCCTTGGTTACTTTGGAGTGCTGGTGCACAGCAAGTTCTGCATGGGGGAGCAATGTGCCCCTATGACCAGGAGGCGCAGCAAGGAAAGTGTGGCCAACAGGGCTAGGAAGGTTCTCCTGCCTCTCTGCTTTGCCCTGCTGAGACCACTGTGTCCAGTTTGTGGCTCTCCAGTTCAAGAGAGACATGGACCTGCTGGAGAGAATCCAATGGAGAGCCATGTGGACAACTGGGGGCCTGTGAAAAGAGACTGAGAGCCCTGGGACTGTTTGGTCTGGAGAAAAGAAGTCTGAAAGGGGATCTGAGCAATGTCTATCAATATTTGAGGGGTGGGGGTCAAGTGGAGAGGGCCAAGCTCTTTTCAGAGGTGCACAGTAATAAGACAGGAACAATGGCTACAAAATGGAACAAAGAAGGTTTCACCTCAAAGAGAGGAAGAACTTCTTTATGGTGAGGCTGCTGGAGCCCTGGAGTGGGCTCCTTCTCTGGAGCCTTCCAACCCCACCTGGGTGCATTCTTGTGTGATCTGCTTTGGGTGATGCTGCTGTGGCAGAAGGGCTGGACTGAATGAACTCTGGAGGTTTCTTCCAGTCTCTATCATTCTGTGATTCTGTGAATTGAGTCCTGGCAGCACAGCTCCTGCTAATTTTTGTTTGCATAGTTGTTGCAGAATATCTCTGAGAAGCAGAATTGGGGCAGTGAACAATCCACTGCCGTGAGTGTGAAGTACAGTGGAACACCTGTGAAGTGTAAGTGCAGCCGGAACTGGAACGGAAGAGAAACAGGGATGCAGAGTGGGACAGTTCCTGCTTCTAAAAAAGTTACCCAGAAGTTTCTCAATAACTGTGAAGTCATTTGTTTTTGTACAATAACCAATTATTGTCTTCCACATATGATCCTCTGTGCCAATTACCTTGCTTGCTCTGTAACCACCCCATCTTGGGAATATAACTTGTATTAAGTAGCAGTATGCTGTTGTATGTAGTGGTAGCAGTGGTAATAAAGGAGGACGAGCATATAGCCATATTGGTACACAGCCTCGTTGCTTCAGGTGCTCTCATCATCAGCTATTTGCAATCGAACTTTAACAGCTACCTGCACATAGTAAAGTCCAAATTTATCGTAACACAGCTTTCTCTCCAAGCATTTAATCTGAGGATGATTTTCCACCAGACCCTATTTATTCATAGCAAATTGTCTAAAATTATTTCTGGAAGATCCTTTTTCTGGATTTGAAATCAAAACACTAGCACCATCTCCACAGGGAGAGAATATAAATAACACCCCTGATTGTTGGTACTCTAACAATGAAGACACCAACAAATCTCACAGAATTACATCAGTTAATTGGAAAAGGGATGAGTTTACTGCCCGCAAGGAAGCAGGAAAAGCTTCAACAGACAAAATACTCCTGCAGCAATGTGCTTGTGTCTACACAAACTGTGATGGCTTGAACCAGATGGAGGATTTTAGTAAGAAATTAGACTATAGGCTGAGAAAGGAAAACACTGATGATGCTACTTCACTCATAGGTTTACAAAAAAAGAAAAAAAAATGTTTAAGAGTTGTAACCCAAACATAGATAAGACAGAGCTGCTTGAGCTACTCTGGCTGCCACAAGGTGGGGACTTTGATCTCTGAGAGGGGTGTGATGTTTCTGTATTACCTTTTTCACTAAATTTCTGAGATTATATTTTTTTTCTTGGGTTTTAATATAACTGAGATAGCTACCAATGCTGGTTTTGGTGCTTTTAGTAAGTCAGAAAATATTAGTAATCAAATGAGCTATTCTGCTCCAGTAAGCGTGATCCTGCCAAAAAGTTCCATTCCTGACCCCTGTCAAAACTTCTGTTCAAAGACCACTGTGATATATCTGACATGTGTAATTGTATTCTTATTAACTATGGATTTATTCCTAATTACTGCTCTAAGCCTGAAAGAGTCTGCTATGATATTAAAAAAACAGTTCAATTGGTAAGGAGTGGGAGAAGCATACTATTGTAACTGGTCCTGACGCGCCTTGCATTCTGGGAACTGACTTTTTGAGACAAGGTTGTTTCAAAGACCCCCAAGGGTCATAAATAGCCATTTGGAATAGCATCGGTAGAAATTGAGGATGGTAAATCAAAATTGTCCATTAGACCTGAACTTTCAGATGAATCTGCAGTTGTGGAACATTGTGATATAGAGGACCAGAAACTGCCAATTGCTACTCAAACTGTGCATCACAGTAACTGTGCCTCTTTGTTGCCTATTCATCAGCTGATTCATCAACTGGAAAATCAGAAGGTCATCAAGAAAGTTCATTCACCTTTCAACAGTCCAATTTGGCCCGTGTGCAAGGCTAATGGGATGCAACATACTGATGGACATGTGATAGGTCAATTGACTTATCCATGGATGCTATCACCCAAGTCATAAATGACTGTGATATTTGTGCTGCTATTAAGCAGGCTAAGCAAATCAAGCCCTTGTGGTATGGTGAAAGATGGTCAAAGTAGAAATATGGTGAAGCGTGGCAGATTGACTGCATCACTTTACCTCGCTGTCGTTCTGGCAAGCAGTATATGCTAACGATGGTAGAGGCAAGCACCAGATGGCTGGAAACCTATCCAGTTCCACATGCTACTGCACGTAACACCATTCTTGTCTTGGAGAGGTAAATCATGTGGAGACATGGAACTCCAGAGAGAATTGAATCAGACAATGGCACTCATTTCAAGAACAATCTTTTGAAACACTGGGCCAAAGCACATGGTATTGTGTGGATCTACCACATTCCCTACTATGCACCAGCTTCAAGAAAGATTGAACGCTACAACGGTTTGCTAAAGACCACCCTAAAAGCCATGGGGGGTGGAACTTTTGAAAACTGGGACAAGAATTTAGCACGAGCAACCTGGCTAGTAAACAGTAGGGTTCTGTAAACAGGGCAGGACCTGCCCAATCAGATTTGGTGCAAACAGTGGATGGTGATTGAGTTCCTGTTGTATGTGCAAAGAATCTGTTAGGGAAATCTGTTTGGGTATTTTCTCCTTCAGGCAAAAGGGAACTTGTCTGAGGGGTGGTTTCTGCAGTGTTCAGCAGATTAAACACTAAGCTCCAAGAAAAAATGGAGTCAAACAAGTCAAGATTCTCAAGGAGGAAAAAGTTTTAGAGGAATCCTGCTTGCCTTTAGTGTGAGCAGTAGCAATAGCTAAAAGATAAATCCACACAGCACAACTCCAGTCAAATGGAAAGTATATTGAAGATGTAAGCTACACTGGCCCTGGGTGATCTTGATGTTTTACAGCCTTAGTGATTCTGTGATTCCATGTCTTTATAAATCACAGACTCACAGAATGTCAGGGGCTGGAAGAGACCTCCAAAGCTCATACAGTCCAATCCCCCTGCCATCTGTAGCAGATCACACAGGAACACATGTAGGCAGGGTTTGAATATCTTCAGAGAGGGAGACTCCACAACCCCCTGGGCAGCCTCTTCCAGAGTTTGTCACCCTCACAGGGAAAAAATATCTTCCCTTCTCTTTCTATGGAACTTCCTATGCCTCAGCTTGCACCAGTGCCCCTTGTGCTGTCACTGGGCATCACCCAGCAAAGCCTGATGCCAGCCTCTGGGGACTTGCCTTTACATCTTTATAAACAGCAATGAGGGCAGCCCTCAGGTTCCTCCTCTCCAAGCTCCAAGCCCCAGCTCCCCAGCCTCTTCTCATGAAGAAGTTCACTGTCTGCAGCAGCTTTGTGGATCTGGGCTGGACTCTCTCAAGCAATTTCCTGAGGTCCTTCTCGAACTGAGGAGATCAGAATTGGACACAACATCCCAGATGTGGCCTCACTAGGGCAGAGTAGGTGGTAAGGCAGTAGAGGCGAAGAGAAGCAAATAATCATGCTTACAGGAACTCTGTATTTTGGTGGTACCTGGCTCAGAGAGTCACTCTTTTGAAGCTGCTTAGCAACACTAACGATGTTTTGGCTCCTTCTTAAGCTATAACATAACCCTCAGAAATTGAAAGTGTTATGGTAAAGTTCTCCTCCAAGCCTCTGCAGGGTCAAAAATATACCTCAGTTTTGCAGGCTGGGGGTTGATGCTGCTTCTATACCTGCTGAGTTCTGGCCTTTCCCATCCACGTGTGGAATTTAATCCCTGCCCCCACTAAGAAGCAAGGAAAGAAACCAAATGGAGGAGCACTGTGTGCTACATGGGCTGGGTGCATAAGGGATGCATTCAGGCAGAGTCCTAAGCCTCATGCAGCAGCTCCCTGAGCACCTCAGAGACAAACAGGGGGAGCAGAACAACTGCCTCCCGGTGAGGCAGTTTGATATGTCTAGCTGGCCATGCTTCCCAGAGCCCTGGCCCACTGCTGGGTGTGACACTGACAAACACAGGGAAAGGTATTGCAGGTGAAGAGCTGAGAATGGAAACAGCCCAGCAGGGGTAAAGGTCCCAAAAAGGGGGAGCAACTCAACAGCTCTGTTTGGCACTTCTGCTTTTACAAATAAATTCCTTATACTTATATAACAATATAGGCTTAATTAACAGGATGATGAGTTTAGGCCTAAAGGCTCAGTGGATGCTTATTATCGTTATGGTATTCAGCACCAGACAGCCTCAGCCCTGAGCAATTCAGAGTCTAAATCAGTAGAAGGATCACAGAGACATAGAGCCATGGAATTGCTCTGGCTGGAAAAGACCTGTAAGATAAACCAAGGCTCACTGAAAGATGCAGAGCAATGCTGGAACTTGGAACTCTCCCCCAGTGTAATAAAATGGAACAGCAAAATCTTTAAACTAAGTCTGAAATTAATCTTTACAAAGCATCTCAGAAAACAAGAGATGGCAAACTGCTAGGTTGTCATTGAGAAGCTTTCCAGAGGCCATGGGAGGAAATAAAAGGCATGGGAATGTCACTGTTGGAACCAGGGCATAGGGAAGTGATGGCAGAAAATAAGAACTAGAGTGCTAGCAGGATGGAGTTTGGGAATATCAGAGTGGCACAGGGAGCAGGTGTAGAAAGCTTCCAAAGAGCAGACACAGGTTTTTGCTACCAGTCATTTTACTGTGTGATTGGGCATAGCTGCAGGGCAAACAGAGAACTGCAGGTGCAGATGGGGCAGAGAAGAGAGAGCACTCCCAGATGACTGCTAGTGGAGAGAGATTAAAGGAAAACAACTACAGGCAGAATTCGAGGTAATTTTAAATTATATTCTTTAGTGACTAAAATCAGAAAGGAAATCTATCTCAACCACATTTTCTCTTCTGCTTTCCATCTAAAGAAAATTCCCCAGAGAAGAAACTGACTCCCTAAATGTAACTCCCTGAAGTGAATATAGGAAATACAACTCACTGGAATGAATGTTAAGCAAAGGAACAGTTAGAGATGTCTTCACCTCCCCTAATTAAAAAGACCAGGATACTGTCTGTAAGAGCAGCTTACTCCCAAGTGTTACTTGGGGCTTGTCCCCAAGGGAAACTGCCTGCAAGAGCTACTCCAAAGCAGCTGCTCCACAGCTGATCCTCTGTTTCTGCTATTCTCCCATTCTCACTGCCTTTTTACCCCATATTAGTAGTGGTTTAAGATAAACTGAAACAAAACTCCAAACACAGGAGCATCTCTACCAGACATTAGTCCAGAGCAACTTTCACATTTTTAGTTCAGGACCCAGCTCTTTTCAGAGGAAGCTCAAATAGCTTCATGTTTAAAGTCTTTTACTTAACAGCAGAACCTGGATTTTAAAATTACCTAAAAATGACATAGGCAAAATGGAGACATCTGCCTAAAAAGGGAAGCTAAACAAAGTGTCAGGAAAAGAAGCAGCTTGCAGTCTTGTCCTAACTCATCAATTCCACTTCCACCTGCAGATGAGGAATTTGGACTTTTTCTTTCAGGAAAATGTTGGTCCCTGGTTCCTAAACAGCAGCAGTTGAAACAGCATCTGGGTGCAGCTAGAATATTGTAACAAACCACTAAAAGCAGCTGTCCAGTGCCCATCAGTGAACACTGCTGACATCAGTTAACAAATAATGGCATCAGAGGAGCACAAGGCAGTTCCAGTTTCCAGCTCAAAGTTTGCCAGTGGTGCTCCCACACTTCCATTCTCAAGTGTGGGCAGCTCCCACACTGTTCTATTCCAATGACCTAACCTCCTTCTCCAGCTCTCAAGATGCCAGGTTTGAGGGGAAAGTAGCAGCCAGAGCCAGCAAGGTGCTTTCTTCCCCAGATGACACCCCTTGGTCTGTAAGGTGAGAGCTGCTGCTCTTCCTTTCTGAGGTTTTTAAGCTAGCCTGTTCTTTAGTTCCCCTTTCAGTTGCAGAGTTCTGTCTTTAGCAAATCTGTCAAGATCCCACAACAGAGTCCAGCACTTTACCTTCAATTTGCCATGTGCACAGCCCAATAGAAAGAGATTGGCTCTGTCCTTCTCACAGGAAATGGGAGACGAAGGCCACAATCCATCACTAGCTGCTGACCACCAGCAAATGACCATATCTTGTATAGAGTTTATCACCAGGTGCCGTTTTGTCCTCCTGCCTTCTGGCCCAAGTGCATCCGTGTAAGAAATCTGACCAAAGGAGAAAAAAGCAGGAACTGATTACAGGAGTGGAACATCTTCCTTATGAGGAGAGGCTGAGGGAGCTGTGGCTCCTTAGTTTGGAGAGGAGGAGCCTGAGGGCTACCCTCATTGCTGGTGAGTGCCCAGGGGCTGGAGTCACTGATGCCCAGTGACAACACAAGGGGCACTGGTGCAAGCTGAGGCATAGGAAGTTCCATAGAAACAGAAGGAAAGATTTTCTTTCCCTGTGAGGGTGACAAACTCTGGAAGAGGCTGCCCAGGGGGGAGCTCCCTCTCTGAAGATATTCAAACCCTGCCCACATGTGTTCCTGGGTGATCTGCTATAGGTGGCAGAGGGGTTGGACTGTATGAGCTTTGGAGGTCCCTTCTAGCCCCTGACATTCTGTGATTCTGTGAAATAGTTGAGGTTACGAAACAGCAGAGTAGGAGCAGGTTGGGAGCATTTCCTTTGGTCATGAGAAGAAGGCACACACAGAGAGGTCTGCAGAGAGAGAGAGGTCTGCACACACACACATACATAGAGCTCTGCACACAGACAGAGCTCTGCACACACAGAGAGGTCCGCACACACACACACACAGGCCTGCACACAGAGAAAAAGAGGTCTGCTCAGAGAGATCTGCACACAGACAGCTCTGCACACACACACAGAGGTCTGCAAACAGAGAGAGAGGTCTCCACAAACAGAGGTCTGCACACATAGGCAGGGAGATTTGCACACAGAGAGGTCTGCATACACAGAGAGGTACGTACACAGAGAGGTGTGCACACATACTCAGACAGAGGTTTGCACACACAGGCAGAGACATTTGCACACAGAGAGGCCTGCACATACAGATTTGCACACACAGAGAGGTCTGCATACACACACACACAGAGGTCTGCATACACGCAGATGGAGTTCTGCACACACAGCCCTCCACGTGGGCTGGCTGCGACGTGAGCAGCATCTCCTGGGCCAGAGAAAGCCTTGCTCACACTTTGATCTGCCAGGAGGAGATTGGCAGGGAAAGGCATGTGAGTTAAGAAGGAATTTTCTGCAATGACTCAAATCAATACTAAAATGTACAGTCATGGTTGCTTGACAGCATCCACTTACAGACAGGATTTAAGCTTAGCCATATTAAATGACAAGATGTACAGAGCAGGTCAGGGAGCTGAGATTGGTGTTTAAGGCATCATCAAATATTAAATATATTCTACAGCGTTTGAGAAAACATCTACCTTTCTTACCCCTCCTCTCTGGAGCAAGACAGCCAGATACACCCTCGTGCTCTGCAGGAAATATTCTCTCCCTCTGCATAATGTGAATGAGCCACAGCATCATGCGTAAAGTTTATGCAGCTTCTGAGAACTGTGCCTCTTTCTTGGGAAGGATTTGTGGAATTTATTATTCAAACTCCCTTATTTTGGAGCAGGGCAACTTGAAAACATAAGCAGTGCACCATCTGGGTGACACATGCCAAGGAAATATAGATTGCACCGTGTTTGTGCTTAAGGAATTAATGGAAGGTTGATAGCTAGGAGAGGAAAAAAAAAAAAAGCCCCAAACCTATCTTGCCATTGCTGGTCAGCAATAATCGAACCACTTTCTGGGGATTAAGCGCATGGCTAAGCCTACTGGACCAGACACTAGCAAAGGGCAGGGGGTCTTCTTATCAGAGAAATGCTTCTGGAGCCAGTCTCACTACATGACAGATTGCTTTCATATTCCTGTCTGCAAGGCAACAAAGGCTGGCAGTAACGCGATAATGCCAGAGTGCAATGGGTGTTAAGAACCCACTGCATCTACGTATTCTATTTAGTAAATAATCAGACTCATCCAAATTGTGATCTCACCACTCAACCAAGGCCATTAAAATCAAGGTTAATGCTTTAATAATCCTTCGCTGTTTTTTATATGGTTAAAGAGAACCCTTTTCTATTTGCAGGGTCATAATATTATTGACCTCTTCATCTCCTGAACACGCATCAAAAGGATCGGAAATCAAAGTAATTACCAACATTGTTCTCTTGTGGTAAACATTTAAGTCCTTCTACCCTTTCTTCCTTCAGTAAATGGAAATGGATTGAAACAACACAAATGGGAAAGTCGCACCGAAGGTCAATATTTTCAGAGTATCCCACCTTCCACTTGTTACAGCACTCTGAAGTGGAAAGAGAGCACATGCATGAAAGTTAGCAGGGAGCTTCTACTGGGATTTAAGCTGCATATAAACAGGCTGAGAACTCCCCAGGAGGCATTGCAGAATCACGGAATTAACCAGTTTGGAAAAGACCTCTAGGATCACTGAGTCCAACCCTTCTCATTAACTAAACCATGGCACTATGTGCCTCGTTCAGCCTCTTCTTAAACACCTCCAGGGATGGTGACTCCACCACCTCCCCGGGCAGCCTGTTCCAATGGGCAATCAGTCTTTCCACGTAGAACTTCTTCCTAACGTCCAGCCTAAACCTGCCCTGGTGCAGTTTCAGACTGTCAATGAGAAATAGGAGGTGGAAATCTTGGTGCTGCAAGCCCCAAATAGTTCCCACAGCTTGAGAGCCTTCACTGGTTCTTGAGGCTCTTAGAGAAGAGCTTCAAGGCTAGTCTGGCACTCAAGGATCCTGCAGTGATGCTGAGAATCATCAGTGTGATCTTAGCTGCTCTGCGTTTTGTCTGGTCCTTGTCTGCTTTTCAGCAGGCTCACCAGATTGCCCTCTTTCCTCTGTCTTTCTGTGGGCTGGAGAGGAAAGGCAGAGTTGAACTGCAAAAGTTTTGGTAATGGAATGATGCAGAAACTTCTGTCCTGGCACACTCAGACCAGGGCTAACGCCAGTGAGAGAAGGCAAATGGTAAGAGTTGGATTTACACTTCACAATCCATCCAAGCAGTGTTCTTTTGATTTTCCAAAGTGTAAATAGGACCCAAGGAGGTACAATCCAGGAAAGAAGCTAGAGAAAGGAACTGTTGCATTCAGGTATGTATTATGTGAAAAAACCCAGCTGCAGGGTGAACATCCAGCTGCAGGAGGAATGGTTGACAGCACCCTGGCTGCCTGGGACTGCCTGGCATTCCCTGCCAATCCCCTGCCAATTTAGCTCACCATGGAGCTGGACACGGAGCACTGTGAAGTTGCTTCTATCCAAGCATCATAGGGCAGCAATTTAGTTGCATTGCACTGGAGTGTAAACAAGCAGCTGCCTCATCTCAAAAATGGGAACTGAAGCCCAAGGCTGCTGTGTTCATTTCTCCAGGCTGCACCAAAAGGCAAAGGCAGAAATGAAGGCTAGAGCCAAATGTCCTGAATCTCAGCTCTGAGTTTGAATCCTGTAGCAGTGCCACAGCAGTGCAAGCAATCTCTCAGTTCCATTTCTCTTGGAAAACAAATCAGCATCAAGGTAGTGTTGGTTGTAATTCCTGAAGTCTGTGTTCTTACAAGTGTGTATGTTAGCCAGACAGGAGCACCTCTGGCTTCTTTTATTACTGCTGACAGTGGCATTAGCGTGGTCTGTGTCTGGTCACAGAATGATACAATGCTCTGGATTGGAAGGCACCTCCAAAGCTCATCCAGTCCAACTCCCCTGCACTCAGCAGGGACATCCTCCACTAGATCAGGCTGCCCACATCCCTGTCCAGCCTCACCTGGAATATCTCCAGGGATGGGCCCCAACCACTTCCCTGGGCAACCTGGTGCAGTGTTCCAACATCCTCCTGCTGCAGAATTTGTTCCTCACATACAATCTCAATCTGCTCTGCTCTAGTTTCAATTTGCTGTCCCTCATCCTTTGGGAACAGTCCCTCTGCAGCCTTCTTGTAGCCCTTTCAGGTCCTGGCAGGTTGCTCTTAGGTCTGCCTGGAGTCTTCTCTTCTCCAGGCTGAACACCCCCAGCTTCCTCAGCCTGTGCCCATAGCAGATCTGCTCCTACCCCTGATCATTTTCATGGCCTCCTCTGGACCCTCTCCATCAGGTTCATGTCCTTCTTGTGCTGAGGGCTCCAGAGCTGGCCCCTGCCCTGCAGGTGAGGTCTCAGCAGTGCAGAGCAGCAGGGCAGACTGTGACAGGTCTTTCCATTTCTTTGAAGCTGTTAGTTCTTTCATATGCATTTTGACTCATTCAGATGCCAACATGCTGAAATATTTTTGCCAGCCTCCTAACTAGCACCTGATGTCCTTTCACAAGGAAAGTTGATGGTGAAAATTGCACCTTACCAGAGTCCTGAACTCAGAGTTGCCCCAGCCCCCTGATAATTTTCATGGTCTCCTCTAGGCCCACTCCATCAGGTCCAGATCTTCTGTTTTTTGTAAGCTTGACCAAAACTAGCCATGAAGAACCCTAACTCAGTGCAGAGAGCTGATGCAATATTATTACAGCAATGAATAATAATTTCTGCTGACTAACAGTAGTGCAGTTTTGAAGATAATAAAAATTATATTTAGCTGCCTACCTGGGAAGCCTTACACAAAAGAACATTCAACTAAAAAATGCAAATGCCTTTTTTTTTTTGTTGTTTTTGGCTGGCAAAGAAATAATCCGTAGTGATTCCTATTGATTCCAAGAGAAAGCAAATTTAACACTGAACATGGAGGTGTTTTGAGAAGCTCAACTGTGTCAGCAAAGGACCAAACATAACAACCCTATTAAGGAGAGTGGCAGACATTTCTGGTTTCCTAGGGCAGAAAGAGTTTTCCATGGATTAGGCTTTCCTTCTTTCCCAAGTAAAGGATGCCATAAGCATTAGGTCCAAAATATACTCAGTAATACTTTGAATTAAAATCTATTCTCCAAACAAATTAAGTAACGAGCTATGCCTCTCCAAACTAACCAGGAAAGGCAAGTCTTCAGCTCACCACAGCTCCTTCATTAAAGTTCAGTGCTATTAAAATCCCAAGCACACCACATCTGCTGGTAAAGTACAGCCTTAGCAAGCAGCAAGCATCAGGAAGGAGCAGACATAATTTCCAAGCAAGGGATGTGGTGGCTCGGTTCCTGCTGAACAGTGAACTGTCTCAAATCCACCTTACAGAGGTGGGATCAATCTCGCAAATACAAGGCATTGCTGAAAGGAGGCCCTGAGCTGAAACAGCCTGGAAAATGGATGAGATATTCATCCTAGCAGAAAACATTCCTGCCCAGCAGGTTAAAATGTGCTGTGACAAAACTGAAATTAACCACAGCCTTCTAAAGCTTGGCTTGCAGGGATTGTGGAGGGGAGAAAGTTTGCTAACAGGAGATTGTTTTCCTTAGCACTTCTCCAGCCTGACATACATACAAACCCTCCCTTTTGCTCACTCCATCTTTCTGCCTTTCTTGGGCAAAAGGTTGGCTCCTCATTCTTGCAGTGATTTGGGTGCAGCCCCTTTCCCACTCTGCCTGTTCAAAGTGAATTGCCTGTGGCTGATTATTTTTCCATAGTGCTGTAGCGCCAAGCACTTACACCTCAGCTCATCTGCTGCCTTGATGCCAAGGAGCTTATGGGTGAGAGAAGTTATATCTACACAGCCCCATCCATCCAAACCTTGGTGGAATTCATGTAGGGACAGGACAACAGCTAATTGCTTCAACCTGGAAGAAGTCAGATTTAGACTGGACTTGCAAAGAAGTAGTTCTTCCCCATGAGGGTGGTGAGGCACTGAAACAGGTTGTCCAGAGAAGCTGTGGAGGCTTCACCCTGGAGGTGTTCAAGGCTAGGTTGGATGGGGCCTTGAGCAACCTGGGCTAGTAGGAGGTGATTTGCCCATGGCAGGTGGTTGGACCTGGGTGATCTTGAAGGCCCCTTCCAACCCAAGGCATTGTATGACCCTGATGAGCTGTACTGAAATCCAAGCTGGCTAGCTTAAAGCCAGATCAACTATTTCTAGACCACCTTTCAGTGACTGCCATGCACACCTGAAAAAGGCAGAACTTTAATCTTCACTGTGTAAGTAGTGAATTAAGATTCAGAGGCACCAAGTCATTTGCCTAAGGTTTGTCAGTGGTGTGAAACTCAGCTTCTTCATTCTGAGTCCCAGCGCATGGCCTTCGCTTCCAGGCCAGCTCTGCCAACAACACAGTGCCTGTAACTAGAGGGCAAATGAAGATTTACAGGAGGTGCCTGAATTCTTGCCCCTTCATGGGCTGGTGTTTCTCAGCTGAGCCATGGTGTGCTTCTAGCCCACAGCAAACAAGAGGTAAAAGTCATTAGCTGAAGTTTTTCACCCCCAGGTTTACTATTACAGATTTGGCTTCATGCTTGTTAGATACTGAGAATGTGCAAAGGGTCAGCCCCTGCTGCTCAGATGAGGTAAGCTGTCAAAGCAGGGGCAACTAAGCTGTGACTCCGAGCCCCTCGCCTCAATGCAGTAGAAAAGGGGATCCCTCTTGGCACAGTATTTTATCTTATTAGCTCAGAGTGCCAGGCAATTTGGTTTGACTTTTCAAGAACTGCCATGTTTAGGATCTGAGCTGTTCTGGTCAGTCACAGTAAGCTTTTCAATCTGTACTGCTGCCTGGCAGCAGCGAGTACCAATAGCTTGTGAGGTGAAGTTGCTGTAGGGCTTACAGTCCCTACTGAGAGCGCTACCTTTAAGTCCAAACAGGAGAGCTTCTCCAGCTTCCTCCTGACATCAGCAGAATACCCCTTCTTCGCAAAGTGAATAAAGCAGAGCTGGTTATGGTCCTCAAATGACAAGATGATGAAATTGTCTGTAAGAACAGCTAGAAAACAAACAAAAATTGTCACCACTGTCTTATCTGTTCCTAATAACAAAACAAATTACCCAAACTTCTGCTGAGACCTTGCCAAATGCCTTTTTTTTTTTGCAAGGTGGTGTCTTTAGTATTACACTGAAACCTCTGTAATATCCTGAAAGGCATCAATGTGTCATCCTGCCAGGACTTTCTTGGAAATGGGGACTACTCCCATTGCACAAAGCTGACTACTGTAGTTCCTATCAGTTCACCACTGCATTCAGACACAAGCTGTATGCCCTTCCACATTCATCTTCAGCTTGGTTCAGTCTCCAATTCTATCTTTTATTTCATCCAGATAACATCCACCACTCTTAGGGGAATGCAGCCAGTAGAGCCCGGCCTCTGGCAGGGATCACAGGGTGTTAAAGATTGGAAGGGACCTCTGGAGACCTTCCAGTACAATCCCTTTGCCAGAGCAGAACCATAGAATCTAGCACAGGTCACACAGGAACACATCCAGACAGAGCTGGAAAGGCTTCAGAGAAGGAGACTCCACAACCTCTCTGGGCAGCCTGTGCCAGGGATGGAGCTTCTTGTGCTGCAGTTTCCATCCATTGCCCCTTGTGCTGTCACAGGCCACAGGTAAGCAGAGGCTGTCCCTGTCCCTTCCTTCCTGACCCCCACCTCACCTATTGATAGACATTGATCAGGTCCCCTCTAGGTCTTTTCTGTTCTAGATCAGACCAAACAGCCCCAGGTCCCTCAGCCTCTCCTCAACAGGAAGTGCTCCAGGCCCTTCATCATCTTCACAGACCTAATGCTCCAGTTGTGTCCTACAGTTGTGTTAAAAGCAGTAACATTCTCCTGAGCTTTCTTCCATGTGAAGCTGAAATTTCCTTTATAGAAGTCACTAGTTCAGGACAACTGTGAGACTCTGCTAAATCTGCCCATAACTAAGGCCATCCAACCCTTCCTAATATGTAACTATTTTAATGACAGCTATCCCACTGAATTAATCAACTGTCCCCTCTCCCCCCGGCAGAATACAGATGACGAGTTCAAATGACACATTCCCAGTGATTACAGCGTGTGAGAAAATGAACTTTGGGAACCCATTCAGCATTTGACAGCCTGAAAACTTTGATGTTAAATATTCCTCTTCAAGTGCTCTTAGTCCTGAGGGTTGTAACTCTGGCATTACATGCAATTACTTGTTGTGTTTGCAAGTCCCCAGTGGCAAGACTTAGCCTACCTGTTGACACACTGCTTTCGCTACGCCATTGTTAGCACAGGCAATTGCTTTGCACTTGGGTGTAATTACCGTCGCTGATGGTGTCAGAGATGAGCTTCCCCACCAGGGTCCTGTCAATCACTACTTTCTCCAGCTGTGGCCCAGAAAGGCTTAGGGACACCAAAACACCTGAGTGAAAGAGGAGCTGAATCCAAAGAGTGAGAAAACAAGACATCAGGCAGCATTAATAAAGTGAAGTGTTCCAAGCCACACATTAACAGTTTCCATCATTCAGCACTCTCACTTTCAGCAGGACAAAGACAGACTCCTGGCTGGTGGGGAGATGTATCAGGATGACTCTGGAAGCACAGCTGGAACACAACACTGAATTACGTGAGGACTAGAACTGTAATTGCTGGACACTCAAAGCAGACATACGCTGAGACACCAAATGGGGTACAAATTGTGCTGAATTTTCTGGAGAGACATCTGTAGGAGATGAAAAATTCTGGAGGAGATAAAAACTCTGTCATAGATTGATAGTATGGGTTGGGTTGGAAAGGACCTTCAAGATCATCCAATCCCAACCCAGTGCCATGCAGACAAACCACCCAACCTGGGCAACCTGTGCCAGTGTCTTCCCACCCTCACTGACAAGAATTTCTTCCTCATCTCCAGTCTCAGTCTCCCCTCTCCCAGACACTGTCCCTCATCCTGGCACTTGAAGCCCTTGTCCAAAGTCCCTCCCCAGCTCTCCTGTAGCCCTTTCAGGTACTGAGAGGCCACAGGTCCAGGTCCTTCTTGTGCTGGAGGCCCCAGAGCTGAATGCAGTGCTCCAGGTGGGGTCTCACCAGAGCACCCTGAATGAATAAAGGGATGGACACAGGGACCTGATAGTTTTCTGTGTAAAATAACTGCACAAGACCTCACCCAATGCTGGGCTTCGTGTAATTTCTGTATTACGAGCACAGATTAAACTCAGCATGTTTTGGCTGCCCTGCTTACTCCTGGTAACTCAGACATGTTTAACCTACACACCGGTGCCCTACAATGACAGCTGAGAGCTCCTTACAAACCCTTCTGCTCCTTGGCATCAGCTCACCAATACATCTCTGATTAGGGAAAAAGAATTGAAACCATTGTACAGAACACTCAAAGGCTTATTTTAGAATTAACTGAATGTCTCTACCTAGTTCATCACTGTTAAATGACACAAACAATCTCAAAGACTAAGTCACAGCACTTATCAGAGAGCTGGGGGTGTTCAGCCTGGAAAAAAGAAGAATCCAGGTAGACCTAAGAGCAGCCTACCAGGACCCGAAGGGGCTATGAGAAGGCTGCAGAGGGACTGTTCCTGAAGGCCTGCAGGTACAGGATGAGCACAATAGCTGCAAACTAGAGCAGAGAAGATTGATATTGGATGTGAGGAACAAGTTCTGCAGCAGGAGGCTGCTGAAACACTGCACCATGTTGCCCAGGGAGGAGGTTGGGGCCCATCCCTGAAGATATTCAAGGTGAGGCTGGACAGGACTGTGGGCAGCCTGCTCTAGTGAAGAATGTCCCTGCTGAGTGCAGAGGGTTGGACTGCACTCCAGTCAGCTCCTCCAGCTTTGGAGGTCCTTTCCAGCCCAGCCCATTCTGTGATTCTCTGATCAGCTCCTTCTGGTGCCCTGTCTTGGATGAGAGTGAGAATGCTCAGTGAGGAGAGTTCTGGAAACTATTTCTTTTGCACAATGCAATTGTTCAAACCAGTCATTTTCTGAGTAGAACTGTTACAGCAAAGAAAGGCAGAAAACAAATCTCATTAGCCCCCTGTCCTGCTGTGAGCTGACCCCACTATGCCAGGGCACTCTGGCAGAAGTAGGATACCAAAGGGTTTATCAGAGCTATTGGGCCTCTTATTGTTCTACAGGAAAAGATAAAGTCAGGGGGTTAGAGCAAAAGAATTCTGAGCATAGAACTTACTGCCAAGCTTGGCTTCTACAGAAACCTGGCTGGGAACAACTGTGAAACCAATGGTTGCAGCGGCTGCCACCCCCTCCTGCACTGCTGCCAGCACAGCTGCGTTCTGGCTCAACTGCCAGCGCCATCTTGCATTCTGTAGCCTGCTACACCTGATGACCTTGGCAGAGAAGCAGAAGAAACTTCGGGACAGCTCTCATCCCTGCTCCATGGCAGCCATTCTAAAATGCCCATTCTGGCAGCTGGTTGCATCTACCTCCAATCAGCTAAACAAAACCAGCCTTTGCTTAGCAGAGGCCACAGCAGCCCTACAGTTGCTGAGCAACCTTTTTCCTTCAGTGAAGGCACTGTTGTAGAACAGTGCAGAGAGCTCACCAGAAGCCAGACACAGCTCTTATTAGTACCTACAGCAGCAAAAGCTAGGACAAGTTCTCCTTAAGGTCTTCATCCATGATCTGAGTGAGGGGAGCTGGGCTCCTCAGTCAGTTTGCAGGTGGCACTGAGCTGGGAGGAAGTGTGGAGATGTTGGGGCACAGTAAGGCTGTGCTGTGGGACCTGCACAGGCTGCATCCATGGGCTGAGGCCAAGGGGATGAGATGCAACAAGGCCAAGGGTTGGCACCTGCACTTGGAGGACAACAACCCCAGGAAGGCTCCAAGCTGGAGGCAGAGTGGCTGGGAAGTGCCCAGCAGAGAAAGTCCTGGGGGTGCTGGTGGACAGCTGGGTGAAGGTGAGCCAGGCTGTGCCCAGGTGGGCAAGGAGGGCACCAGCAGCCTGGCCTGGATCAGCAATGGTGTGGGCAGCAGGACGAGGACAGGGATTGTCATCCTGCACCCAGCACTGGGGAGGCCACACCTGGGGTGCTGGGTTCAGTTGTGGGCCCTCACTCCCAGAAGGAGATTGAGGGGCTGCAGCAAGTCCAGAGAAGGGCAAGGAAGCTGGGGAGGGTCTGGAGAAGAGGGCTAGTGAGGAGCAGCTGAGGGAGCTGGGAGTGTTTAGTGTGGAGGAGGCTGAGGTGAGACCTCATTGCTCTCCACAGCTCCCTGAGAGGAGGTTGGAGCCAGGTGGGGTTGGGCTCTGCTCCTTAGGACAAGAGCAGAGGAAATGGCCTCAAGTTGCACCAGGGGAAGATTAGGTTGGAGATAAGAACCTTCTTGGCTGAAAGGGTTCTCAAAGCCTGCCAGAGGCTACCCAGGGAGGTGTTTGAATGCCCATGTGTGGAGGTGTTTGAAAGAACAGAGATGTGCTGCTGAGGCCCATGGCTTAGCCCCAGCCTTGGCAGAGTTAGAGAACGGTTGGGCTGGAGAATCTGAAAGGACTTTTCCAACCCAACCCATCCTGTGATGGCATGAAACGAATCACCTCCTTGCCCTCTATGTATTTAACCAATACTGTCCCAAACTATGCTGTCACTTTCAGGTCACACAGAACGGTCTGGGATGGAAGGGATTTCCAAAGGTCATTGAGTCTTTTGCAAATAAGCTCTGGTGATGTCTGAAGGAGGAACACAAAACACCTATGAGGTGCAATGGATTTGTGGGGGACAAATGATCACTGCCTACCGTGTTGGTTTGAGCTAATTGGAGAATTTGAGTGAGAAATTAGACTATTGGCTGAGAGAAGTAAACACAGTGTGTTACTTCATCAGAGTTTTACTAAGAAAGAAAAAAAAAAGTTGTTTTTAAGAACTGTTCTGAAAACAAACAGCGCACGGCTTCTGTCCGTTCTGAGCTGCGGCTGCTTCTCTTGCATGGTCTCCTTTGTCCCTCTGTCTTGGTAGCTAATTCAAAGTAAAACTACTAAATCTTTTCTATTACTAATCCCCCTGACCGATCTACTTCAGCTTATCTGCAGCATCAACAGATGGTGAGATAAGACTGGGGAAGGGGGGAAAGGTGGTAGGGGTTGTTGGTTACCCCTCTTGGGGATTTTGATCTCTTGGAGGGGTGTGGTGTTTCTGTATTACCTTTTCACTGTATATATCTGTAAATATCTGTTATACATTGTAAATATTTGCTTGTATATTGTGCATTGCTTTAAATATAAAGCTTTATTTATCAACTTCCAGTGTTTCTGAGTCCTAGCTGGGGTTTATAAAAGGTGGGGGGGGGGTGGGAAGGTAACTGCTAAACCACTACAATTTTTAATTGGCTTATCCAACGTGAGGCTTGAGGTTTAATCACATCTCTTTGACTGTTGATTAAATCCTGGAAGTTAAAAATGAAGCTGACCTGGGTACTGTGTTCAGTTTTTCCTTCTTCGATTTTCCGGTTTTTGCACAGATCGCTTGTGGCAACAATTGTNAGTGTTTCTGAGTCCTAGCTGGGGTTTATAAAAGGTGGGGGGGGGGGGGGAAGGTAACTGCTAAACCACTACAATTTTTAATTGGCTTATCCAACGTGAGGCTTGAGGTTTAATCNACCTATATTTGGAATATGGCATGG
The DNA here is from genome assembly GCA_013396835.1 of Psilopogon haemacephalus. Lineage (NCBI taxonomy): Eukaryota > Metazoa > Chordata > Aves > Piciformes > Megalaimidae > Psilopogon > Psilopogon haemacephalus. The sequence goes on along the minus strand of VWZI01019120.1, from coordinate 3,678 downwards.
TGGAAGTTTAAAAAGTTGATTTTGGATTACGGGAACTATTCTTTTGGCTACGTAGGGTTAAATATAACTGAATTAGCTTCTAATGCTGTTTTTGATGCTTTTAATAAATCAACCAAATTAGCTATTCCACGGCACTTGTCGGAGTGATAATGCCCCAAAGTACGATATTGGATCCCTGTGAGAATTTCTATTCAAAAGCCACGGTGGTATATTTAAGCTGTGTGATAGTTTTCCTATTAATAATAATCTTAATTTCTCTACTGAGTATTTTAAAAAATGCTGTCACTTTAACCAGACAAATAGACCATGCTAGGAAAAGGAGATATAAAGAAACTGGAATGCAAACAACAGAGTCTGGCTGCATGCCCAGACAATGTTTACATAAATGTCCTGGAATTGTTTATATTAAAAAGGTACAGCTAGAGTCAGAGGACTCTTCTTCTGTAGGCAGCCCAATTTTTCAGCCTGTAAATTGTGATTCCAACACAGAGACCAATACTAGTATGTCACCAGGAGCCCAGGTTCCCCAAAATTCTGGCCAACCACAAGCTCCATCTTCTGTTAAACTAGCCCCAGCAAAAGTGAAAGCTAAAGTTGGATCAAAACATGGGTCAAAAGAGGAACTAAGTAGTGCTGCTTGCCCATCTGATTTCCCACAGGAGGAAGACGAAAAAGTTAGCCTCAAAGATTTGACTGGTTTGCTTAGGTCCAAATATGAGGACAATGCAGGATTAGTTAAAAGAACAGATGATGGCTCTCAGGAAATTAGGAATGCTGCTAGAAGAGTTTTGTATGGCCATCTACCAACAGATCAGCCAGGAGAAGAGGAGGTGGATGACATCCAAGGCTCTAATGATCCCCTTAGAGAGGTCAGGGAAGTTAGAAAGGAATACTCAAGGGAATCAGGAGAGCCAATCCTAAGCTGGCTGGTGAGATGCCCTACTGTTGCTGAAAATGCCCTACAGGAGGAGACAAGTCTGCAAAGCAGCTAGGCCCACTTGAAAAGGAGAGTGGAGTGGACAAACACCTGGCAACCGATCTGGGTGTGGTTTGTGGACACATCTTCTCTTGGCTCTAGGTATGAGATACACCTCCCAAGATGACTTGGCATGGGTAGCTAGGAAGTGGAACACAGTTGAGCAGGGAATGAAGCTTCTGAAGGAGTTTGCTGTAAAGGAAGTGCTTTATGGCAATCATCCCATACATGAGCCTGATAATATCCCTTTGGGATCAGGTCTCATGAAGAAAATTATTAAGCTTGCTCCTTCATCCTGTGCTAACATCCTAGTGTCCCGGTATGGGACTGGTTTCCCCTGCGGGTCTGAACGAGCCGGAGTCGCAGCTTCGCGCTGGCGGCCCCGCGACTCCCGATTCCCGGACTGCAGGCAGCGGAGCGGCCGCCGCGGAACCTCTTCCCTTGGGGGGCCCGCTCACCGCTAAGCCATCTGGCTGCGTTGGCCCGGGGAATCTCCCCGTTCTGTCGGGTGCCGCAACCCCCCCTTCCGCCTCCATGGCTTTTCCAGGAGACGCGAGCAGCTTTCTGGGCGGATTTTTCCCAGCTGACTTCGGCCCGCCCGCCATTCTGTGGCCGTGCACGGTCCCACTCGCAGCGACCTGGCCCCCGGCCGCAGACTTCGGGGCTTACGGTGCTCTGCCCCTTGGCATGACACTGACAGGGCTGGGGCCTGCTATGGATGCGCCATGCGGCTGTGCGGACCCTGGGCCTTCCTCGCTTTCACCCCAGCGGTTACGCAAGGAGCCGGTTACCGTAACGCTTTTTGAGCACCCTTACCACACTAACCCTATTCTAACGCCGCCCGCCGAACAAAGCACCTGCCTTCAAAGCCTGCCATTGCCAAATAAACTGCCTGCGCCCTCATTGCCTCAAGAAGCTGGCCTGGCCAAATTGGGTGCACCTGCGCCCCCTTCTGACGGCGGAAGAAACGTCAGCTCGAATGCAGCGAAATCTCTGCATCTATGCATCTACAGTGATTTTTCTGATACCACGGATGAGGAAGACACGTGGTTCCAGACAAAGGCAATCCGCCCGGTGATTCGACAGGAGATCACTAACAATGGCTGCAACCAAAGGGCCATCACAGTCCAGAAGATACATCCTTATACGGAGGAACAACTGAGGACCTTCCAAGAGACCTTCTCTCGCAAGCCAGGAGAGGCACCTATGGACTACGTCTACAGAGTATCAACCTCTGGGGGTGATCGTATCTTCCTCAGTGCCGAGGAAGCCAACACCTATTGGGGACCTGATGTTTATCTGGATGCTGGACCAGATGACAACTGTTCAATGACAGCCTGAGCAGCTTTCTGGGCGGGACAGCGAGATATGGTGGAACGGGGGGAACCCACAGCAGTCTGGGTGAAGGACAGTGATGAGCTCTCTACCGCCATCCAACGACTGGCTTGCATCCAGTCTATGCATGACAAAGGAATTTATTCCTGTCCTATGGACGCGCCAATCAAGCCCAAGAGGCTGAAGCCCCTTGTCTGAGGACTCCCAGCAGCCTTTAAGGAGCGAATTCTTTCCTTAATGGCTGAGATCGAGCAGGTGGTCCAGCGGAACCAAAGCTCGAATGGCCATCCATTGCACGTTATGACCTGGAAGGAGCTGGGGAGGACACTGTCCAGCTTTGGACAAATGATTGGATTTGGGGACCAGAGACCCCCCAAGGGGGAGCCACCTCACTGATGCCCCCACCACCAGCTCCTCAAAGAAACGGGAAGTGCGCCCAGCGAAGACGACACTGTTGCAAGCAAGTCCGTCTGTGAATCCACCCAAGAGTCCGCACAGCAGTCCATCGAGCAGCCCATCGAGCAGCCCACCGAGCAGCCCCCAGCAAGCGAGATGCCACTCTGGGGGGAACCAGGGGTGGGGCCAACGACAGAAGCCAGCTTCATCACCGAGGAACTGGTTTCAAGAAGCCGTGGCATTGGGCATACCAAAGCACCTATTAGAGTGCATGGACAAAGGGCAAATAAAGTCCCTGGTGCTCAGGGTTTGGAGAGGGCTTGGGAGGGGGCAAAAGAAAACCCATGATAGCAGTAGTGGGAGTACCAAAAGCCCCCCTGCAGCAGATCCACCTGCTGCAGTGGATAATCCTTTCCTCCCTCGCCATAAGGGATCCGAGAGCAGTCCAAAAAACTAGGCAGGGCAATGGTAGCTTCAGACCACTCCCATCGTTTCATATACTCATTGCAGTGGTCTGACAAACATGAACCTCTTGTTTTTATCCCCACAGGACCAACCTGGGCCGCTGTTAAGTTTTNCCAGGAAACATCCTAGGATTTGATGTGCTGGCTGGCAAACGGTGGTATCTCCCCGATGGCACCCTATGGTCTTTCGGGTTCTACGGGGGGGGAACGGGGGGAACAAGGCGGGTAGATAGTGCCTGTATTAATGCTTTGCATGTTGCTCCCGTTCTCCCCAAGTCTACCTTAACCTGCGTAAGCCAGTACCCCCTGCCAGCCGCGGCTAGACAGGGCATCTCCGAGGTGATCACGGATCTGGAACGGAGGCAGCTGATCAGCAGGACGCACTCGCCGTACAACTCTCCAGTGTGGCCAGTGCGGAAGCCGGATGGTCGGTGGAGACTAACAACTGATTACAGGAGGCTAAACAGTAACACAGGCCCACTTGCAGCAGCGGTCCCCAGCCTTGCA
>VWZI01019119.1:1069175-1084722 GCA_013396835.1 Psilopogon haemacephalus | reverse complement strand
AGCAGCCGAGAACGGCTCAGGGATGTCAGCAGCTGCGTCCAGTGGGCAGCAGGGGCAGGTCCACTCCAAGGGCACCCTGGACACAGGCACTGCCCCAGGGTCAGCAGCCCAGAGGCTTCCTCTGCTGGGCGCTGGGCTCAGGGGCGCTGGGCGTGGGCAGCTGTCACCCTGCTGCCACACGGACCTCAGGCTGATGTCACAGAGCCAGCGCCTGGCAACGGCAGGGACAGCGTCACAGAGCCCCGGGACGCTCTTAAAGGGAGCATCCTGGCGGTGTGCGGCCAGAGCAGCGGCGGCAGCAGTAAGGAATGGTAGGCAGAGATGCTGCCAGGGCTCGCCGTGCTCCGGAGCACCTACTGGTGCCGCCGAGCCCTTGTGTCCCCAGGCTCTAGCAGGCTCCCCTGAGGTAGTGGCTGTAGGTTGAGGGAGAAGAGGGCTTGGGCATCTCGTGGGAGGCATGAGAAGCCTGTGGGAGGAGGCAGCAGGTCTTGCTCACATGCTCAGGGAGTAGCCGATCGCCAGCACTGGGGTCAGGAAGGAATTTTTTCCCCCGGGGCAGATTGGCACTGGTCCCCGGGGGTTTTTTTGCCTTCCTCTGCAGCACTGAGCTTGACCACTCGGCAGAGCTCCTCCGCTCCCTTTGGGCTGGGCTACTGCCTGCCGTCGAGCCCCGCGAAGATGCCTCTCATGCCCTGCAGCTAGGGGAGGAAGGTTTTTTTCCCCCACGTGGGACTACTGTCCGCGGGGGTTTTTTGCCTTCCTCTGTAGCAGCCAGCAGGGTCCCTGGCCCGGGCCTGTTTGGGGCCGTTGTGGCCAGACGGCTGCTGCTTGTGCTACACAAAAGTGGCCCTGGGGCTGCATAGGCAGGGACAGAAAGCTCGCCAGACTCCCAGGATAGGCAACCTTTCTTGGCTCCCCCAGGAGGTGCTTTTCCTCTGCAGCACTGAGCTTAAGGACCTTCCTTGTCAGGGCTCCCCCAGGCCAGTTTAGGTAGCCAGGGTTCTGTGGCTTGTCCTCCCCAAAGGTGGCCTTAGGGCCGCCCATCCAGAGGGAGCAAGCCTCTAGAATGGCATGGCAGGGAGGGACCTCTTGTGCTCCACAGGTGGCCTTTGGGCCGCTCTGCACACAGGTGGCCTTAGGGCCGCCCATCCGGAGGGAGCAGCCTCTCCACAGGCACGGCAGGGAGGGACCTCTTGTGCTCCACAGGTGGCCTTAGGGCCGCTCTGCACACAGGTGGCCTTTGGGCCACCCATCCGGAGGGAGCAGCCTCTAGAATGGCACGGCAGGGAGGGAACTCTTGTGCTCCACAAAGTGGCCTTTGGGCCGCCCATCCAGGGGAGGCAAGCTTTAGACACTGTCAGGCTAGGCAAGCTGTCCCTCATGCTCCCCGCAGGAGGCTTTTGGGCCATCCATCCAGGGGGAGCAAGCTCTCGAGAGTCCCACAACACAGAATCAGTCACTCGTGCTGCCCAGAGGTGGCCCTGGGGCCGCCCATCCAGGAGGAGGAAGCTTTCTTGAGTGTCAGGACAATGAAGCTTTCTTGGCTTCTCCAGGAGTTGATTCTTTGCTCTGTACATTGAGCTTTTCTCAGGGCTTCTCTGAGCCCTTGAGGCTCAGTTCCTGCAGGAGCAAGCCCTGCTCCTGCCTTGCCTGGGTACTGTGTCAGTGTTAAACAATTGGCTTTGAATCAGGCCTTAAAAAATAGCACAAAATAATATAAAATAATGCAAGCCAACATGAAATAAAATCTAGTTTAAAACTCTATCTCTTGTGTTTTGCGTCCTTTCAAGTGCTTTTGGAGCTGGGCACTTCCCAGCATTTCAGGCAAAGAACAGGCTCATGGTTCCTTGGCTCATGGTGAGCACAGGGAACAGAAGAGCTCAGTTCTGCTGTGGGATGTCACAAGCTGTGATGCAGGGCTGAGGGCTGTGTCCAGGAGAGCAGTGGCATGAGGCACAGCCTTGACGCTGAGCAGCCGAGAACGGCTCAGGGCTGCCAGCAGCTGTGTCAAGTGGGCAGCAGGGGCAGGCCAATCCCCTATCTAATTTAAAATCCTGTCAAGTCGTAAATGTAAAAAAATAAAGAAAACTCTAACAAACAAAATCTGGCATACTAAATAGAAAGAGGAGAAAATTAAATAAAATCCTGTTTGCTTTTGTATCCTTTGTGTCCTTTCAAGTGTTTCCTTTGGGTCTGGAAAACCCCTGGCATTTTTGGTCAGCAATAGGCTCTTGTTTCCTAGACTAGTGGTGAAGACAGAGAACTGGAGAGTGCAGCTCTGCTGTGTGATGCTGAGTTCTGCACAAGCAGCTTTGACACAGGGCAGAGGGCTCCATCCAGGAGAGCAGCTCTCTGCAGTGCAGGTGCCAGCCCCATCCAGGAGACAGTAGGCACAGCTGTAACGTGGCTCAGGCAGGGACCAGACACCCCATGCTGAGCTGAGACAGGACAGTAGAGGGTGTGGATGGGGGTCCCAGAGGAGGCTGGTTCCAGCCATTATCATCTATGACCACCTCAATGTTGCACTTACGGCCAGGAGGACCAGTGCCATTCTGGGGTGTATTAGAAGGGGTGTTGCTAGTATATGGAGAGAGATTCTCCTGCCCCTCTGCTCTGCCATGGTGAGGCTGCATCTGGAGTACTGTCTCCAGTTCTGAGTCCCCCAGTTCAAGAGGGTCATGGAACTGCTTGGGAGAGTCCAATGAGGAACCACTAAAGTGATGGAGTGGAACATCTCTCTTACGAGGAGAGCCTGAGGGAGCTGGGGCTCTTGAGCTTGGAGGAGACCTTATGTTTATAAATTTGTAAAGGGTGAGTGCCAGAAGGGTGGAGCCAGGCTCTACTTGGTGATGCCCAGTGACAGAACAAGGGCCAATGGGTGGAAGTCAAAGCACAGGAATTTCCAAGAAAGTTTGTTGGGTTTTTGGGTGGGTGGTTTTGGTTTTGGTTTTTTTTATTTTTTTTTTAATTCCCCTCCCTGTGAGGGTGACAGAACACTAGAACAGGCTGCCTGGGCGGGTTGTGGAGTCTCCCTCTCTGGAGATATTCAAAACTCATCTTGGCATGTTTCTGTGTGATCTGGTCTAGGTGATCCTGGTCTGGCAGGGGGGTTGGACTGGATGAGCTTTGGGGCTCCTTTCCAGCCCCTGACGTTCTGTGATTTTCATCAAAGGAGAGGAAGGAACACTGTGTGCTGGAATGGTTATGCACCACACAGCTTGCAAGGAGGGAAGTGGCTCTTGAGTAGCCACTAACTAGGTGATGGATGAGGAAGGAGATAAAAACTATCACAAACCCACGTAAAACTGTTTAATCAGGCTCAGTCCTCCTTCTTGCTTCCAAGTTTAAAGCAATCATAGAATAGTCTGGGTTGGAAGGGATTTCCAAAGTGTAGCTCTGTCAAAGTGGTCTGAAGATACATCTCTTTCTGTGGGTGTGTACAAATGCTGTAGCAGCTTGCAAGGAGCTGAGGAGTGCCAGCAGGGACTGTGATGGGCATGGGGCTGGGGAGTGCCAGCAGGAGCTGTGATGGGCATGGGACTGGGGAGTGGAACAGGAGCTGTGATGGACACGGGGCTGGGTAGTGCCAGCAGGAGCAGCCCAGCTCCCCAGGATCTTTCTCCTGAATTCCTCTAATCAGACTCTCAATAGTGAGTAATTTTGACTTAGCATCCTGCATAATGCCATTCACCAAACAGCTTCTCAAGAGATGCTTCAAACCTCGGCAGGCATCACTGGAGCTGTTGTTTTCTTTTCATTTCTTTTTGTAAACTGACTTAAAGCCAATATCAATATTTATCTGCAGCTAGGGAAGTGTTTTGCTGCCAGGAATGTGAATGTTCTGGTTTGCTCTAACTATAAATGGGGCAATTACTAATGAGAATATTTCCAAACCAAATGAATGGAACATTAACTTTCCCTTAGCCCCAGCCTCTGGTCACCCCACAAATAACTTTCCGTGTTTTTAATCTTATCTGATGGTGAAGTTGCACATTCCATTACAAAATATTATTTTATTAAGATATCCTGAGTATTACTACCCCTTAGGCTGTAGTATCTAGTTGTCCACATGAACTCCTTCAGTGGGTATGCTTCTTTGGTGTCCTTCACTTGAAGTAACACAAGAAATTTCTTTTATTTTTCTATGATTAATTGATTTCATTCAATCACAGATGTCTGAAAGGTACCTTAAGACATTGCTTAATTAGCTCCATGCCTGGATGGGCTGTACCTGAGCTGCCGTCTACAGATAGCAGCCTGACCTGCCTGCACTCTAACCTGCAACCTTGGCCAGTCTACAGCTTCCTTACACAAATGGTTTAGGAGCTTCACTATTCCTGTGCATTCCTTCCAGTTTCATCTAAACTGCCTCAGCTACACTTCATACTAGTTCTTGTCCTTACCACAATGGGTAGAGTAAACATTTTATTCTCTTCCTTTTTGCAATTACTTTCTAATACTCAAGCACTGTTAAAATTAAAAGGTCTCTTCCAGTAAAATGATTTTATTATGATCATCAAGTTCAACCAACTTTAGCAAGTCTGGTTCTCGACCCCCTCATCTTCCTTTTTCCATGCTGAACCACCCCAGTTCCCTGAGCTGCTCCTCACCAGCCTTCTTCTCCAGACCCTTCACCAGCTTCATTATCCTTCTCTTGACCCACTCTAGCACCTCAATGTAAGGGGCCCAAAGCAGAATGCAGTATCCAAGGTGTGGCTTCACCAGTGTGAAGTGCAGGGGCACAATCACTTCCCTGGTCCTGCTGGCCACACTGTTGCTGATCCAGGTCAGAATGCTGTTATGGATTTCCTTTGCCTTCTCTTCTCCACGCCTAAGCAGACGAAGGCTTTTCAACCTTTCATCACAGGTCATGTTCTCTAGAGTTCTGATCATTTCCCTAGCTCTTCTCTGGACTTCTTCCAACTGACCTCCCAGTCCTGATGTGTGGTGCTTCACACTGAGTAACAGTCTGCCAGCTGGAGCCTCATGGCAGGTTAATCTGTCACCTCATACGAAAGAGGAAGGCAATATGAAATACAAGTTAATTACTACATGTCATCAGCTCTTACCACATCTACTGTCTGTTGATGTTTCTGCTAAGTTGTGTTGTGCACTGCTGTTCCAGTTGACACCAACAGACCAAAGAAGCCTTATGTTCCTTTCCACCTACACTTTGGCCAACTGTGCTCTGATTAGTTTTCAATAGTGGGAGGTGAGATGGGTTCCAAACCTGCTCCTCTTAAAGCATCTGTCACTGTTAACCTGCTAAGCCAAAGAAAAATCTTCTTTGATAGCTTCTGCCCCTGGGGAGATAAAAATTGGAAGAAAAGTTGGAGAGAATGAAACATGTCATTAATTACCCCATAGCAACTTAGTGGGAGGCTGGGGTTTTTTCCCCCTAAACTCCCAAGCTGTTTTGTCCACCCATCTTCCCCCACATTTCTTTCTCCTTGGTACATTATTTCCGTTGCTCTGCTAAACCCTTGGTGGAGCTAGCTGCCAAGCTAAGGTCTTGCAGATTCTCTCTCGCTGCTGAAAACAGGGTCATTTCTATGAATCACTCAGACTGAGAGGAGTTATCACATGCCAAAAGGCTCGTGATGGATAGACTTTAATGGAAGCTATGACTTCACATATTTATACGTACAGATCAGCCTCCAGCTGTGGAAGGATTCCCTCTTCTCTATCAGTTCAGCTTGGAATGTGATCTCACCACGTTTTGCTTTCTCATGGAAGACCTCCAAGCCTGAATTACTGTGGGAAGCCATGCTACAGACTTAGTAGTTGCCCTCCTCCATTTCAGCTTCCAAGCCAGTCTCTTACTGTAAAGTTTGCACAGTGTCCATAGAAATCACTGTGCTCATGGCAGAGGATTGAAGTCAAATCCCTCAACACCAGTATCCCAGATCCCTGCAACTTTTGCCTATAAAGCAGCAACTTAATCCAGCAGTAATGTTTCTCTTGCTAAAGCTCAGACTTAACATTGCTAGATTAGTTCCTGATTTGCTTTAAAAGTTGCTGCATTAGAAGTAAAAATGATGCAGGCAAAGCCTAAGGAATGCAAAACCTTCCTGATATGCTTTGCTAAAGCACACACACACAAACAACTCTTTGCTCAATGAGGCTTAAGTTGTGGGTATGATCCAGTCAGGAATGAGCCTGAAGTCCTCTGTTCTCTACCTTGTGATGTCTCTGAGTTGCTGCTGGATGTGAAGCTTTTCCTTGAACTTCTTGCCCANTATTGTTTCTGGTTATGGAATTTGCACAGTCTTTAAAATGCTCTTAGGACAGCATAGATTAAGGGTGGATTATCCAATGTTAACTTTAAGGAAAGCCAAAGGCTAACATTAGGTATTTGCAAGATTTTATCAATGTGCACTCTAGGATTAACAGTTAATTTAAAAAAAACCCTCTGATGCTCTTATTTATTCAAGAAGATTGTGGGCAGGAGGTGAGATTCAAAAATAACCTCTCAATAATTCCATACAGAATTGCTGATAACAAATTGCCAGCATGAGTGAAGCAGTTAAGTAGAAGTGAAAAGATAACTTCATTTTTGAGTTCTCTAAAGATCTGCATTGCTAATGGTAGATGGTGCAGAGTGGAAGGAAGAAATCATTAACTGTCTTTATTCATAAATTAAAATGATGTTCTTCTGGTCCTAACAAAGGCTGAGAGAAGTGCTTGAGGCAAAAGGACAGCTGATGTGTTTTTTTATTCTCTGCTGACTAATATGGCAGAGCTGATTTTTTTCAACAGAGGTTCAAGCCTAGGCTGAGCACTCAGACCCCAGCAGCTCCCATTTGTAATATGCCAGGGGACAGCATCTGAAATCTGACTTGGAGGCCAAAACAACAGTTAAGCTCTTTCAAAATCTGTACTCTTTCTGTAGCTAAAACTTAAAAATTGCAGCCTAGTCCTTTCTAGTAAAGCCAGAGAGGTGAGTTTACTTGGGGCTCGACTCACTGTGGGGTTGGGAGAGGATTTGAAGGGCTATTACATTCTGCCTTGCTTCTTTCTGATGGGAAAATCTCTGTTCTTCAGCCACACTGGGAGCCGTGGTTGAAATATTGTTCTATTTTGATGAAGGCAAAATTTGCTCTCAAACCAAGCCAAGTCTGTTCCACTGGCCTGATGAAAGATGCTTCCTTCTTGTGTGGTTCGAAGGAGCCCAAGATTTTTGCCAATAGATTTCAGAGTGGATGGCTAAAATTATCTTGGCTGATCTGATCAAGCAGACCTTGTAGTAGTCTTCCAGTATCTGAAGGAGTCCTCCAGGAAGGTTGGGGAGGGACTATTGACAAAGTCTTGTAATGGCAGGATGAGGGGTAATGGGTTTAAACTGGCAGAAGGGAGGTTGAAACTGGATGTTAGGAAGCTCTTTACAGTGAGGGTGCTGATATACTGGAATGGGTTGCCCATGGAGGCTGTGGCTGCTCCCTCCCTGGAGGGGTTCAAGGCCAGGTTGGATGAAGTGACCTGTTTTAGTGGGAGGTGTCCCTGCCTATGATGGGGAGTTGGAACTGGATGATCTTTGAGGTCACTTCCAACCTAAACCATTCTACGAAATCCATGCCCTCATTTAGTATTTTGCCATTTTACTGTGGTTCAGGGGATGTTTACCTTCAGAAAAGTCTAAAGCACTGTCAAGAGAGGAAGAAGTCAATATGAATTGTATGTAATTGGTTTTATGACTCTCCAAAACTATATATTTCAGGTCCCTCTTGTATTGTTGGTGTTAAGGCAGATGTTTAGAAGTTCTAATTGGAAGGATCTGGCCCAGGCTCAAAACTACAGGGAGGTTTTGCAGAGCAAAGCTGAGGAGTGTGTGGATTCACAGAGGTAACCTACAGTTTCATTTAGAGCTGCCCAAGTCTGCTTTTCTGTCTTTACCTTATTAACCAGGCTGTCAGGATGATTCTCAGAAGGCCTAAAGCTCCATATCAGACCCACATGGATCATCTTGTATTCTAATTGTCAAATAGTGATTTGCAAACCTCATGCTTCAGTGACCCCTGAGATGCTGTTAATTTAGGCTGGCATGGCTGGAGGAGGTGCTGACAGGGCATTTTCTCTTTTTTTCCCCCCAATACCTCAGTGGCAAGTGAAGGTGAAGGCAATAAGGCTATGGGAAGCCTGGAGTTGTCTCTTCTCTACTCAATCAGGGCTTATCTTAAGAGTTCTTATAAGAATGTCCACTAGAATTTGCAGTACTTAGGCTTCAGCTTTCTAACTCCACCTTCCATAGGTTAGCTAGATAGAAAACTCTCTTACAAGTACCTGAAGGGAGATTGGAGTGAGGAGGGCTCAGCCTTTTCTCCTTGAGGACAAGCAACAGGACTAGTGGAAATGATTACAAGCTGCACACGGGGAGGTTCAAGCTGGAAATATTTCTTCACTGAAAGGATTATCAAACATTGGAATGGTCTGCCCAGGGCAGTGCTGAAGTCACCATCCCTTGAGGTGTTCAAGATCCATGTGGACCTGGTGCTTAGGGACCTGGTTCAGTGTTGACCCTTCAGTGCTGGGTTAGGAGTTGGACTGGATGACTCTTGAGGTCTTTTCCAACCAGATATATTCTGTGATTCTGAAAGTGGGGAGCAAATCAGTGACTGTCAATGGAGATAATGGCCAGGAGATGAGATACTGCTTCCCACCTACCACTGGTAGAAGAAGATGACCTATGGTAGACTGAGAGCACCCTCAGTGATGTCCTTCCCTATGTTTCACACACTTCTGTGTAGTGGTAAGAGACAGGAGTACAAAGGCCCCCAGGCACAGGAATCTGTGAGCTGCTGGAGGGTTGCCAGAGTTGCTCCTAAGTGTCTCATCTATGCCCTCAAAAGCAGCAGATATTTCTCCACAAAGGAGAGCTCTTGAATAGGAGAAGCTATTGTCTGTTACTGCTGGGTTTGACACAATTAGCAGAAGCCATTTTAATACTGCCATGAGTAGCACAGTGCTCTCAGGCTGGGATTGTCAGAAGCAGCTCTGCTGTCACCCCACTCTGCAAAGGCATCCCACACTGGCGTTAAGGAGTTCCTTCTTAGCAATGGGAGGGGTAATTCCATGCCTGTTAGCAGCTATTTCTTTTGGACTGCCTGCTTATCTTTTCAAACAATGTGTTTAAATACAGTCACCAGCAGGAGAGATTTCATAGGGTGAAGGGAAGAGTTTTGGGGAAAGAGTGAAGATCTAAAGAAAATAAATCCTGTGGCTGTAGGAAAGGCTCTTAAAAGAGGATGAAGAACAGACCGGGTTGTATGTTTTATGATCCATGTATTACATGCAATTATGGCCCCCCGAGTGCATATAAAGGCTGTAATAATGGTTTTGAGTGTCTCCAGCTCCACTTCTGTGTTCAGTGATGTCACCAGCAGCTTGCAGTGGGTTAGAGGCACAAGAAAGAGGGAAATAGGATTTTATTCCTCATTTTGGATGATGTAGGGAGCAGGATGTGTAAAAGCAAATCTTGGCATGGTGCTTTTCTTGAAGATGTATCTGGGATAACCTGAGCTACACTCCATGTGTTTCTTATCAGCAGCCTAAAACATGGTTTGAATCTAGAAAAATCTTGAACCACCATCACCACCACCATGTATACTTGCCCTGGGAGGTACAGGAAAACTCAGACTGTTGCAGTGCCAGCAGAGGATGGATGCTGCCACAACTTGTTTGATCTCTGTTAACTGTCTACCTTCAAAGCTGCTTTCACTAAGAGCAACAGAGGAAGTGCCAAAGCTCCATCCTAAGCTGGTCCTAAATGAATTGTTAGCACCTGACCCAAGCAGTAGTTACCATCCTGCTGTTACTGCCTCATATGTAGCTGAGGTTTGTTTGCTTCCTTGGGCTTTACCTTGGGTTTACATAGTCTAAGCTTCTTTCATCTCTGTTGCCTTCAGCGTTGCAGTGTCAGGAAAGCCTGAGAAACCACTCTGAAAGTTTCCTCCTGAGCAGCATATGCTGTCGTTCCAGGGAAGGGATTCACCCATGAGATGCCATGGTTCTGATTCTCTGCTGCCATCCCAGGCTCCTCATAACTGCCAGTGACATTCAGAACCTTGAAACAGAACCAGAATGTCACAGGTGACACACAAGCACATCATTTGGGACAGTGCCTGAACCAAAGAGACTACAGCTTAAATAAGCAAAGAGCAGGAGGAGGAGCTGCCCTGGCCGAAGTAAAGAGCCTGACAGGTCACTGGTACAGCTACTGGCCTCCCTTGCCAGAGCCCCAATGTCACTGCAGAGCTACTAGAGGAGATCTTCTATAAACCAAAGTGGAGTCCTTCAGTTCTGCAACCAGCTGCACACTACATGGACTCCTGCTCTGGTGATGCTTGTGCTCACAAACATAACTTCTGCTGTCACCCTGCAAGGCCATGTCTGTGGCTGAACACTGCTTCCACTGAACAGGATGGGATGGAGGAAGGTAAAATCCTGCATGTCAGAGTGCAGAGGGAGAACAGGATTTTCTCAAAACCATCTTAGTCTTGGTAGTGATGAATTAGATTCATCTCTTACTGCAGCATGCTGTGGCCAAGTCATTGAATTCAGAGAGCTTGGGAAAACACTGCAGCTTAAGTCCCTCTCTGTCTCTTGATGCCTTGTCCTGGAGTGTGACAAGCTGCAGTGCCTGTTACCCATGACTGTCAGCACCAGAACACTGCAGCTTCTTACTGCCACTGCTAATCGGTCACGGGCACTTCTCCCTCCGTTTCACACGCACACACACTTAGGGACAAGCTTTGAGCCCGTGAATAAACAGGGCTCTATAGACTCGGCTGTACTCAAACGTTGCTCTTTTGGGGAGCGAGTGGAGCAGCACGGAGCGATGTGAATTCAAAGCTTGCCATCTTCTGGCCGCTGCACAGTACTGTGAGCCCCAAGGAAAAGGAGCTATGGAAAGGGATCTCTAGAAGCAGCTGGAAGCAGATATGCAAGCATCAGTGCACCTGTATGAATAATAGAACGGTCTGGGTTGGCAGGGGCCATGTGTCACAGAATTCATAGAATCACAGAATCAAAGAATGGTTTAGGTTGGAAGGGACCTTAAAGATCATCCAGTTCCAAACCCCTGCCATCAGCAGGGGGGTTGGCACAGGTTGCCCAATTCTCAGCCATGGATTTTATGCCTGGGTAAAAATGCACCTGCCCTGGTGATCCTAGACTGAGAACTGTGATCTCAGTTTATTGTATCTATACATTAAAAACTAAAATCTCCTGGAGATAATAATGGACTCTTAACTGTGGGACTTCAACATAGGCCTTAAGCTATGGGCACTGTGTGCTAAAGCTAGAGGAGAGTCTCTGCTGATCAAAGCTGCTTTTCTCTGGACTAGCCCATAGACATGAACAAATCCTTCTTCTTGTAATAATACTGCTCAGGTGATGGGAGCCTGCCAGTTTTTCGTACCTAGAAGGAAAGCAAAATACAAAGCAAAACCTTTTACCTTTTCTTTCTTTATCTGTTTAAGATGAGTCCATTATTTGTCTATCTTAACAGACACTTGTGCAGTACCAGTACAGCTTTTCAGGTATGACTGGACCAAAGCTCTCAAAGTTGCCAAGATCAGTACAGTCTCAGTCCTAACCTTGCCTTGATAACAGCAATATTCAGCAGTAGCTCAACTCTCAGCACAGGAAAAAGCCCTGCAGGCAAACATTTTGTTTCTGTAGCTGTGTCAGCTCTCAGTGACACTCTGTGTACATGCATCTGATGTTTACAGGTCTGGGAGCAGAGACATGCCTACCACTGAGACACTTCTCTCAGATACGCCACATGAAACACAAGGCTGAGTTAAAACATCAGTGTGCAATGGAAAGAATAGCTACAGGGATAGGAGCTGTGGCTGTAGATATTATTCCAAAATAAGGTTTGAGTTACTCTTGCAAGCTGCAAGAGTAACTTTCTGCTTGCAGTGATGCTGCTTTGCTCTGGACTTTGCACCCTTAAGAGCCACATCTTGGTGTGACTGTGAGCAACAGGACAGCTTTTATAGTATCATAGAATGGTTTAGGTTGTGAGAGACCTCAAAAATCATCCAGTTCCAACCCCTTACAGTAGGCAGGGACACCTCCCACTAGAACAGGTCACTCAAGGCCTTATCCAGCCTGGCCTTGAACACCTCCAGGGAAGGAGCAGCCACAACTTCCCTGAGCAACCTGTGCCAGTGTCTCATCACCCTCACTGTGAAGAATTTTTTCCTAACATCCTACCTAAATCTCCCCTCTGCCAGTTTGAACTCATTCCTCCTCATCCTGTCATTACAAGACCTTGTGAATAGTACCTCCCCAGCCCTCCTGTAGGCCCCCTTCAGATACTGGAAAGCTACTATGTCTCCTCGAAGCCTTCTCTTCTCCAGGCTGAAAAGCCCCAACTCTCTCAGCCTGTCCTCATAGCAGAGGTGCTCCAGCCCTCTGATCATCTTTGTGGTCCTCCTCTGGACAAATAGAGACAAATAGAGACCTACTTTGAGTCTCCAGGGCCATGCAACTCTGCATTACCTTTGGGATGCAGAGAAAGGCTTTGGTGTCTCATGTCTTTCTGTAGCCTTCAAGTGCTGCCTGAACCTCAGTGCATTCTTTCCTCCTGCTTTTGTGTGCGTGCAGATGTCTTGGTGTGGGGCAGGTGGCACATGGCAAACCCACTACCACTGCCTCCTCAGTGGGTTTGGAATCTCCCACTCCTTCCAGGATGGCTCAGCTGCAGCAGAGATTTTCTATCAGCATCAGAAGTAAACACTATTAGAACAAAGATGATGACTGCAACAGGCACACAAATGAGTAAAGTCATTTAATCTAGATTGGCATCATCTTAATTACAGTAGAGTGATCAACCTCTTTGACCGTACAACTTGCCTACAACAACACAGCAGGAAGCTGGAGGGCACAGCAGGCAGAGCTCGAGTTGTGAGGAGAGGGAACTCTAAGGTTGATTAAAGGTGTAAGGTGGCATCACATCAGCCTCCAAAAATGGAGTCCTCAGGCAAGATGATTTGAACACCCCCTCTTCACTGGGCATCCTCATTAACCAGCACACATCATGCTGCAAGGCTCTGAGACCAGCAGGGGTAAAGGTGTGTGTGTGACCTGATGACAACTCACCTGAGGCTCCCAGGGCACCCTGAATTAGAGAGAAGCATGCAGCTGCTGTTACTGCATGCCATGTTACATCAGGTCTAGTTGCTTTTCCTTTCTGAAGTAATCAAGAATGGCATCTCTGTGTCCCAGAGCTGTTCTCATCCTCTGACTGCTAGCACAAAACTGCTGCCTGGCTGACAATGCAGATTCTGTTATCACTCACCTTTTTTGCAGGGCATGCAAGGTAAGATGCAACCCCAGGCAAGAGACTGGCAGCTTTGGATGTTTATCCCACAAAACAAGCTTTGGTCCCAACACGTGCAAATGCAGCAGAGTAACCCCCTGAAACAACACAGCCCTTCAAATCACAACTTCACTGTCTGCAGTGGCCTCGCATCAAGGTGTTCCTTAGCTTTTTCAGGCCATCACCACACAATCCTGAAGCTAACATCACACCTAGCAAGGACAGGGCCACTCTTGAGACACCAGATCTGGTGGCAGTGCTGTTGCTGCTTCCAGAGCTCTGTCACAAAGATGGCACCAAGGCAGGAGAGCAACCTTGCCCCACAATGCTGCATAGATGCTTGCAGCAAGTCCTCCACAGCCAGCCAGAGTCAGTGTCCCAGGAGACATGTGCAAACCACTTTTAGATCATGGTAGAGCAGCCTTAGACTTTGCAGGTTTTTCCTCCTTAGATAACTCCCTGAATGTCCCCCACCTGGTTCCCAGTAAGAGATGTGTTTGTCTGATTTGGCACTCCAGGCCAGGTGATGACTGGCATGTTCAGAGCTTTGTATGGCAGATACTAAACTGAACATAATGGAAGATTTCTTGGAATTTTCCACTAGCTGCAGAGAAGAGTTCAGTCTGAATCCTTGTAGTTCCTTTCATGTCTGTCTTCAGAAGTCACCTTAAAATTAGTAACATCAGCCCTGTTAAAAGTACTTTGATTCCTGGTGATATTAGCTACTGAATTTTGTGACTTGCAGCTAATGCTCTGTACCTGGAACGAATCCCTTCCTTGTTCAGGGGATAAGGAACTAATCTCAAAAGCATTTTTGAATGAGCCACGCTGCACAGATTTCAGGAGGAGACACTCAGCAGAGCCCTTGCTGATGTACTCTGTACAAAATACAGGCAGATGCTGTTTGTCTGAAATAACATGTAAGTGGTTTTGTAGCAGAAGTAACATATTTATGCTGTCATAATTCTCACACATTTATCTTTTATCTTTGACTTTTCCTCTGCTGTCTGTGTCTATGGAGCTCTCACACTACCAAGAGCAATCTCTAATTACATCGATTTTTCTCGTGGCACCTGCCTACATTTCCACAGAGAAAATTTTATTCTCCTTTTACTTTCTGTCTCTCCCTTTATCCAGGACAACCAGGCATGCTGGAGTGACCCATGTAGTCCTAGAGTTTAGACTGCTGTCATGACAGAAGCACAGAATTGTTTTGTTTGGAAAAGACCTTTTAAGATCGTCAAGTCCAACTTTGATCTAATTCTGCCAAGTCTGGTGCTAAACCCTGTCCCTCGGCATCACATCTGTCCCTCTTTTAAACACCTCCAGGATTGGGAATTCAACTGTCTGGGGAAACTGTTCCAGTGTTTGAGAACCCTTTCAGTGAAGAAGTTTATTCTGAACCTCCCCTGCCACAGTTTAAGCCCATTTCCTTTTGTTCTCTCACTTGTTACTAGGGAGAAGAGACCAACACCCACCTGGCTCCAACCTGCCTTCTTGTGATATCCAAACCAGTTTTGGGGATCCTCTGTTGTCTCACGTTTTAGCAGCAGTGCAATTGCCTCCTCTAAGGTAACGTTTTCCTCTTACACCTGCTCCTCAAGGTGTCAGTCTGGGAATATACAGAATCATTAAGTCTGGGAAAGACCTGTAAGATCAATAAGTCTCGTTATCAACTCAATGCTGTCCTGGGCACTGAACCATGTCCTGAAGTGCCATCTAGCACTTAATCCTGAAACAGTAAAGGTGAGCAGCCACCATCCCTGCTTAGTGCTCGCAGAAAATGATTTCTCCATCATCTTGTGTCACCATCCCCATGTGGTCTTGGCCAGACCGAAGCCCACATCTCCCCAGCCTCCTCATCCAGGGAAAGCAGGAGGTTTGCTTTTCCAAGGAACAGAATGAGGGCACAGCCTTCAGTGCCCTGCACCGAGGTGGGGGGCAGTGCTAGACAGCCCGGGCTGGGCTGTCTGAGGGGCTGCTGCCTGCCTCTGCATGCGCTCTGCGCCGCTCGTTGCGCCCCTGCACTGAGCCGGGGGTCCCAGGCGGTGCTGTTTCACCTGCGCGGCTGGAGGGAGTGAGAGCCGTGCGGGCTGAACGCTGAGTCCGCTACGGGCAGGGCAGACTGTTTCGGCCGGGGCTCCGCAGGGGCAGGGCAGACTGTTCCGGCAGGGGCTCCGCAGGGGCAGGGCAGACTGTTCCGGCAGGGGCTCCGCAGGG
>VWZI01019119.1:1044814-1068824 GCA_013396835.1 Psilopogon haemacephalus | reverse complement strand
TGTTTGGGTGTCGAGAGCCCCGAGGCTGAGCGCCTCGGCTGGCCGCAGCCCAGGGCCGGCTCGGGGAGGGATGTCTCCCTGTCCTTCCCCACTAGATGGCGCCAGCTGCTCAAGTTTGCCTGTTCTGCCTGGGGAAGGCTCAGGGAAGGACTTTGGAGGGGAGGCTGTGAGTGGGGCTGAGCGCCCCTGCTGCCCGTCTGCCCTGGGCTGGGGGCAGCCTCGGAGCCCCTGTGCGGGGGTCGGTGCAATGTTTGGGGGGATTTTTTTCAGAGTAAAGGGAGGTTAAAGATCTCCAATGTGTAACTCCTCTAACGAGTGCTAGAAATACGCAGCTCTGGCACCCTGTGGAGTGCATTGCAACCTCAGAACCAAACTTCGGTGTGTCCCAACCCACGGGGGTGTCTTGGGGGAATCTTTGGATGTGTGCTGGGCCTGAGGTGTCTGGTGTGTGGTTCGAGATGAAAGTCCTACAAATAGGCTCAAATGCATGTAAAAGTATCTACATAAACCAGCTTAAGGGGGTCTGTTCAGAGCTGGAGTCTTCCTGGGTTTCCAGCTCCTGTGCCAAAATCCCTCGTCAGCTCTGGATGCTGCTGCTGACACTGATGCTGTCTTCAGCAATACCCCAGACTTCAACAGAAGTGTATTTGGCACCGGATTCCTGATTTGTGATAGTATCATTTAGTCCCACTTGGTTAGGGCAAGAAGTTATATCCCAATCCCATACAGGCTGGGTGGTTTCTATTTCTTGCCTTGTGTCATGCAGATCCATCTCTTTGGAACTAAGGGCCCTTCTCTGGATGGTATTGCTTGAGTTTTCAGCAGCTAATCTGACCAAAAGAAGTAGAGGTATAGGAATTACCACTTCTTCTGAAACAAGCAGGTGTTGGTAGGGGGAAAATGAGTTTAATAGAATCATAGAACCATTAAAGTTGGAAGATACTTCTAAGATGAAGTCTGAGCATCACTGTGACAAATTTATCAGCCTTGTTTCCTGCTCTTCCCTCTGGTGGCACCTCATTGTGGACTTTGGCCTGATTCTGCTTTAAGCAAGTGTAGTTTTACTCCTGAGTGGGCTTGATGATATGGTTTCACCTACATGGTAGCTCCTAACTGGCTGCACAATGGCCAAAAGGTCCTGTGAAATTAGTGGTGAGGTAGAACCCCCTTTTTTTCTGTTGTTCTGTACTGTTCAAACATGCCTTATGTTCTCAGTATTTGTCTTGTGTTGTGTGAACCCTGGGCATGTTCTCTGTGTGAAATCAGTCCTGACTAAATCCTTTGCTCTCTGCAAATGCAGCAGAATTGTCATGTTGCTCTATTTATAGACAGGATGGAAATTACTGGATGAAGGTCAGGTGAGAAAGTTCCGGTAAAGCTGTGAGGTAGATAAGCAGTTTATTCACGGGCAATGGCAAGGAGAAAGACACTTAGGATGTCTGAGGTAACTACCTAATTCCTTTTTCACTGCTGTTACCTCACGCTCATTTGTACCTCTGTTGTGCAGTGCTCACACTCTTCTCCTTTCCCAGGCTGCAGAGAGCATCCCTTTCCTACCGCAGCTGTGATGCATTTCATGGGAGTGAGCATTTCTGAGTGTTTGCCTGCTGTGTTGCTGGGCAGAGAGCAGCACCAAAATCTTTCATTTCTGGTTGGTTGCAGATTTGCTGGGAAACTTTTTAAGAACTAGGCAGCTTTCCTAATGCCTGATGTTTTAGACTCTCCTGTGCAGCTTTGTAGCAGACTGCTCAGTCCACCTGGGCTTCTGTAGAAGTTGTATTGGGTGACAGCTGCAGGGCCTCCTGCTATTTTGGTTCCTAACAAATGGAACATGCTTCATTGCAGGTCCATCTCCCAGAAGCTGTGCCTTCTGCTGTGACACATCCCTGTGTTAAAGGTGATAGGCTGTGTTTCCAGTAGTTCACACACAAGACAGCACAAGCTCAAAGTGACTCCAAGATATGCTGTCTTGCATTTGCTTACCTTGTAGCTCCCCAGAGAGTATCTCTGCTGGAGTCTTACCCTGCTGCTCAAATGCTAACCCAACCGTGTTGGTGGAGCTTGCTCATCCAGATTCTGCTTTTCATGAAACAGTCCTGCAAAACTGAGGACAACTATTCCTTGGAGTTCAGTTTTGTTCAGCCTCCTTCCAGTCTACATTTCATTGCAGTCTAGGTGGGATGTGAGTTTTTTAACTCTTTCCTGAAGGGACATTTATTTTCCTGCTTTCCTGATACTGCACGCAGGTAACTGGATGCAGTTATCTAGAGCTGGCTCCTTTCCAAAAGGCAAAAGGGAGCTTATTAAAAGTCATTTGTACGCTTAATTAATGAACTGATTTGTTGGGGTCGAAATGCTCTCTTCTGCCTAGCACAGTTGAGTCACCGCAGTGTGTCACTCTACACCCAAGCCTGTACTTTTTCTGTGCTAAAGAGATAACTGTTTGATACAGACATAAATGGGATGGATGCTGGTAGCTTACACGTAGCTTGATTCCCCTTGTGTGTCTCTTCTGTGGAACATTTGGAGTGGGGGGGAAAAAAAAAAAAAAGGAAAAGGAATAGGATAGTGAATCTGGGGCCTTTATTTGAAGTCAGATGACTGGAATTAAATGTGACCTGTCTGAAAGCCAACCGTGTTTCCAAAACGTGCATGGGGAGCTGAGATCAGAAGACACATTACAAACATTGCAGTAGCATAACTTGAGGCAAGTGCATTCATTTACTTGACTAATGAATCCTCTGGGCTGCTAGCAAGAGAGCAAATCTCTCATTCATCTTCTTAATTTAATAAGCAGAGGGGCTGGCCTTAAGGGTAGATGAAATGCATGGTGATCCCATGAATGCTTCAGCAAATTGATGTACAATAAGATAAGGGAGATCCAGCAAATGGCTTACTTCATTCCGAGAGACTGTCAATGGGCTTCAAGGGAACGGGAGAGCAGCTAAGCTCTGTGTAGTGCTCTCTGCTGCTTTTCTCCCCTAATGTCTCCCATTTGTAGAGGCTGGAACACAGGATTTCTGTTAGGCTGTCATCTACAAAAGTAATGCCTGTTGTGCTTGGTGCTGCGCGGCAGACACCAGCAGAGATGAGTGAGCTTGCTGAGCCACGCAGCCCGTGAAGGGAGCTCTGCTCTTCTACATGCCTGTGTGTGCACACAGTGAGTTGTTACTCCTTGGAAGGGTTCAGGGAAGAGCTGGAGGATGCCTGTGCTTGTGGGAGCTAATGAGGCTCGTTCCTGTCTTTCATGCTTTTAATTACTTTAGAGAAGAAGCCAGTGGTGTGAAACAACGAAATGCTTTAATCCCAGGGCAATGATTGTTGGTTCTGCCATCACAGCAATTAGTGTGCGATCACCTGAGTGATTAGGGAAACTGAGGCAGAGATGAAGGTATTGCTAGAGATAATAAACTAATAGATAATAAGTTATAGATATTATTAGATATTATAGATATTGTTAGATAATAAACTATAGATAATCAAATACTAGAAATGGGCTAAGGAAGCTTCAACCACATGCAGTAAATGTGGTAGTGGTTTAAGAAACAAACAAACAAACAAAACCAAATAAAAATCCCAGAAGGGAATAGTTTTCAAATTTCAATTAAACCATGAACCATAAAAAGTCACTTTAGAGAGGCTGGCTGAAGTATAAAGAAGTTGAAAATAGGAATACTTGTTCTTGGCTATTGTTTGAGAGATGATTTGGGGGTTAGATGCTCCGTTGCTATAGAATGCAGTTCATTATTTATGATCTTCCAAGGCCCTTTACAATGAACACAAAATGTAAAGCAGAAAACTGAGTGAAATGATCAAAAAAACTAATAGCTTTTGGCACGTGGTGGATTTCAGAATTCTTGTACTCAAAGCGGATGGTCAGATCTCCTGTTAGAGTGAAATATAAATCTGTAACAAAGGTAGAATATAAAGCTGTGAGGAACGTAAAACGTAAAGCTATAATGAAGGTAGAATGTAAAGCTATGATGAAGGTAAAATACAAAGCTATAATGAAGTTCATGTATTGCACTGGAATCTGAAATAACTGCATCTGTCTAATCTGATGGGATGGAAGCTACAGAATATGGATTTAACTTATGAAACTTCATGTATATGCATTAGTAGAGCTCTGTATTAGAGTAAGATTATTTATAATGGAGTGCTTTTGGCTTCTGGCCAGCATTTGCAGGGCTGCTCCTCTTGAGCTCGGTGACTTTAAGAATAATGTGTAGCAAATTGCTCCTTTTAATTGAAGTAAATAGTTGTCATGTGCTAAACAAGGCGTTGGCATAATGTGAGCAGTATGGTTCTATTTTAGGGTTCAAGTTGCAGCTCTGAACACGGCAAGGATTGAAGACCTTGACAATCTGTATTGCAGCATTTGTGCTAGCATGAAGCAGAACTCCTCAGGAATGCCAAGCTGGTGCTTGGATTTGTTGCAGTCAGATGTGGGTTCTCTTCACTTGGAAGCCAAGCTAAGGGTCAGTTCTTGTGTCCTTTTGTTGCCCAGGTGGTCACCAGCACCACTGCCAAATGCAGCACTGCTGCACGGTGCCTTCAGCCTTGCAGAAAGTTTGGTGATTGCTGCAGATGTTTTCTTGTCAGGATAGAGCTTGGGGTGTGGATAGCTTAGTGTTGTAATCAAGAAACCTGGATTGACTGAGACTGCTGATGTCCTGTGTCCTTTGTGATATTGTAGCTGTACGAGATGTCTGTTGTAGGAAGCAGTTTGGGTGTTTGGGTTTCAGTGAGCTGGTGCAAGTGGGAAGCTTCCAAAGGGCAATGTTATCCTTGTTTCCATTGTGCCATTAAGTGGTCCCTGCTGTCAAGCCAGTCTGGGAGCTAGAAGTTTTAGGCAGATGTGTTGTGGTCTGACTCAGTGGTCAGAGCTGCTCCTTGTGCATGGAGCAGATGGTACTGGGAGATGAAACAATCCCATCTGGATGTTCAGTGTCACGCTCTTAGGTGCTTCCTCACACACAAAGTGACTTTGAACTAGTCAGTGAAGGCCAGATCCATCCCCAAACTGGGCTTAAGACATGAGGACTGTTGGCATGGGAAAGGAGAGAAGCATCCTGGATCTGTAGCTGGGATGCATAAGGTGGGAATGCATTCTGTTATCAGTCAGGAGTCCCCATGATCTGGAGCATTCCTATGGTCTTGTAGGTTGATTGCTCACTGCTATTCCAGTTTAGCTGCTGTGTCTACATCCCTTCTTGACATGGGACCAGTGTTATCATAGGAACATCTTGGAGTGAAGGAAGGGACATGCTGTGGCTGAGCTTAAGAGACACTTCATTCCTGGTGGAAGAGGGTAAGTTGTCTAGGTCTGCTCTTGCCCTTGGCTGTTAAGTCTCTACCCCTTCCCTTCCTTGCAGAGCTTATGAGATTCACTGAGCTGATGTAGTTTGGGTTAACAAAGTTATCCCTCTTGGGGCAACCCAGTAGACATACCAGTTCTGGCTGCAAGTCCCTGGCTAAAGGACTAAACTCCTTGAACTCCCTTCAGCCCTAGCTTGTTTCTTGGAGAGCATTTCCAAGTTGCTTACTGACATCACCTCAGCCAGCCCAGCTCTTTGATGTTTTAGCCTGTTTTCACTGGTGAGTGATTTTTGTGCTGGTGTATCAAAATAATGAATTTTAGGTGCTGTATTGCTGGCTGTTACTTGCTTCCTAAGAGTCTGGGCAACATTTAGCTGTGTTAGATGGGGAGAGCAAACAGTGGAAGCATTAAATTGATCCAGGCCTGTGTTCTCCTCCACACACCAATGTCTGGATAATGCTGTGGGTTTTGTGTGAACCTGCTGAGCATCAAGGGAGAGAGACCAGCATCTTGGCTGAGACATCCCATTTTCAGTTCCCAGTTTGACAGGCTTGGTTCAGTCCAAACTGGGAATTTGTTATCAAACTGATGTCAAGCTTACAAGAAATAAAACCTTCCTGCTGACAGGCCCCAGGCTATTAGCAAACCTGTCGTACACCCAGGCACTGGACCCCAAGGGTCCCTCTCCCAAGCACTTTTTTTGCTGTGCTGGCTCACTGCATAACTGAGAAGCATCTGGATTGATGTTCTGTGCTGTGGTGTGTGGCTGCTGAGTGACTCTGGAGAAGCTTGCCTGGAAATGGAAGAGCTGAATGATAGGACTGTGCAAGTGCTGCAATGCCAGCCAGGGCCTGAATCTGCCTGCTCCTGTGTCTCTGAGGTTGGCTGATGCCAGATGTATCTGTGAGAGGTGCCAGAAACTCCTTAGTGTGCTCTTTTAAAATGTCAAACTCTTCTGTCTGCTCCAGAGAGCGATGACATCTTTCATGTCTTCAGCTGAGCCTCCCTATTAAAAATGGTCCTTCTGTACCTCGTTCCAGAGCTTGCTGGGTTTCACTTGGCCAGAAGTCCAAACCTCTCCTGTACTCCTGCCCTGGGAGGTTTAGCCTTAATGCATTTATCTGTGTGTACAAGGAGAAGGGAACATTTCTGTTTTCACAGATGGCGTAGATTCAGGAAATCCAGTCAGCTGGTGTGGATCTGGAAACCATTCTGCCCTTATTAACACCCTTCGATGATATAAACAGAGAATCCCCAAAGCAAGGAGCAGTCTAAATAAAACTTCAGGCCAAACCAGAACATCTAAGGTGTGCCAGATCTTGCCTCAGGGAAGGAGAGAGGATGGGAAATGCCAGGAAAGGGGAGATCTTAATTTCTACAAGAACAGCCCCAGGACTAAGGAAAGTCTCTACTCTTGCCTCTCCAGAAGGGAGAGAAGATTGCTGAGGAAGTGATATCCTGAGGAAAGGACTTTGCTCCTGTCTTTTCTGTTGGAAATGACTGGCAAGATGTGTGATAGGAGTTGTCTTAAAACAGAGGTTGAATGCCAGAAAGCCTTTGTAGATCTGGGCCTGGTTTTCTGTCTGCCTCAGTTTCCTGCCTGTAGTACATGAGAACGTGAAGCTAATAATAGTTGCAGAGCAGTGTCTGTGCCCGTGGTGGGAGCCCCGAGGTCTGCTGCATGGTTATTTACTTCCTAGCTTAAGGAGGGAGGGAGAGCTGGTGTTTGGAGAGCTGGGGATGTGCTGCCTGCCACTGGGGAGGGTGCTATACAGCTCAGAGTCCGTATCTGCTGTGTGCCCTCACTCTGACTTGTGTTTGTAATGGGGAGTGGACTGTGGGGACAAATGGGATGTTTAAGGAGCTGTTCCAATGCCCTGCCCAATGGACCCAGACAGGGTGAAGGGGCTAGAAAATGCTGTGTGGTGCAACTTTGAGAGATGTAACAAACAAAACACCCAACCAAACAAGATGGCAGTGTCCTCCTTCTTTTTTCCTCTTCTTTTCTTCTACTGTCTTATCTCTTTCTGCTTGCCTTTTATCTCCCTTCCCCTTTTTTTTGGTCTTTTCTTTCCCTGTAACTCCTAGTGTAAGTAAGAAAGAATTTAATATGCTGAGACAGGAGAGAAGTTGTTCCACGCGTTGCAGATGCACAACATGTCTTCATTAACTCCCCATGACATTCAAAATAGCTGGAGATAAAGACAAACTAAATCTGGGAAGACAAATATAAATACTGCTCCCCCTCCCTCCCTCTCGCCCCTGCACAGAACACCCCCCCTAGGGCATGCATTCAATTACCGAAGATGAATGGAGCGGAGCAGAGCAGCGCAGGCTTTGGGCTGCCGTGCCTGGTGCTGCCCGTGTCTGCCATCAGGTGGCCCCACACTTCACCGAATCTGCTCCCTGCCCACCGTCCAGCCTGGGAGATGCTCCATGGGCTCTGCAAACCTTCCTGTCTCCGGTGGGGTGATGGCTTGCAGGCAGAAAGGGAAGGCTAGCAAAGCCTTGACCAAGCATTGCTGCGGCTGTCTCTTTTTTGCCTCTCGAGGTGTATAGAAGGCAAGACCTTGCTGTTTAAGGCCCTAGGTGAGAAGCAAGAAGTCAGGCTTGCTTGCCTCCACCCTCCTGTGTAGCTGTGCACAATTTGTGCAGCTTCTTCTCTGGGGCGTGGTGCAGGCTGGTGGCAGTGGGGAGCAGGAGTGCTGGCTGGGAGATGCTGTGTGTGCAGTCACTTCTGTTCTCCACCAAACCCTGATGGCATTATAGGGAGCTTGAGGCTCTGTTTAGCTTTTGCTCTGCTGCTTGTAGGCTAGAGTAGTTGTTCTGAGTGCCTATGTCCAGCCAGGTTTGTCTGCCCAGCACAGAGAAGGTTTGGGTCTCAAGGCTGTACTTGGAGTGCTGTGTGCAGTTCTGGAGCCCCCAGCACAAGAAGGACATGGAACTATTGAAGCCAGTCCAGAGGAGGCCACAAAGATGCTCAGAGGGCTGCAGCAGCTCTGCTATGAGGACAGGCTGAGAGAGTTGGGGTTCTTCAGCCTGGAGAAGAAAAGGCTTTGAGGAGACCTTATAGTGCCTTTCCAGTATCTGAAAAGGGCCTACAAAGGCTGGAGAGTGACTATTTACAGTGTTTTGTAATGACAGGACAAGGAGGAATGGGTTTAAATTGGCAGAAGGGAGATTTAAACTGGATGCTAGGAAGAAGTTCTTTGCAGTGAGGGTGGTGAGACCCTGACACAAGTTGCCCAGGGAGGTTGTGGCTGCTCCCTCCCTGGAGGTGTTCAAGGCCAGGTTGGATGAGGTCTTGAGTGACCTGTTCTAATGGGAGTTGTCCCTGCCTATGGCACAGGGGGGTTGGAACTGGATGAGTTTCGAGGTCTCTTCCAACCTAACCATTCTATGAGAGCTGATGTGCTAAGGCCCTGCAGGTGCAGCAGGGCTCATGGTGGCATCTGTTAGACAGCAAATCCTATCCTGTAAAATGACTGTGAGCATATCATGGGTCCTTTTCACCAGTGTCTGTACAGGGCTTCACAACTCCTGCAGATCTGGACTAAAACTTGAGGGTTTTTTGGGGGGGAGGGAGGCTGACTCACAAATGCACAAAGAGCTGCTCTTTCATGCATGCTTTCCTTTACTCCACCAGCCTCAAACTCGATTCAAGCTTTACTTATGTGGCAGTCTCTCTGTGATCTCTCAGAGCTTTTCTGTTGCTGCAGTGATGCAAGAGTTAGGGTGAGCTCAGTCAGATAACTGTGAGCTGGGGTGAACAGCTTGCCTAAGAAGGACTTGCCATCTCTTCCCATTATAGTCTTTTCAGTTCCCTACCTCTCTGTGCACAGCAGATGATTATCTCGCTAAAGCATTCTGGGTTGTGGGGTTTTTTTTGGTGGTTTTTTTTTTTTACCCTGTGTCGTTCAAATTATCCTTTCCTAAGTGCATTTGTCTGCACTGAACTTCATCTGACTTCACGCTGCCCATCCACCTAGCTTTGTTAAATGTAATTGAAAATGAGTTTGGGCTGGGGGGAAGCCTGGGGTTAGTGTAGCAGAAAAGCAGAGACCTGTGCTTGCAAGGACTAAAGGAATCGTCTGAGCCATTGCAGTTGCCGAGCGAGCCCTGTTAAATCCAGTTGTGTTCGTGTTCCAGTGAATTAAGTGAACAGCAGAAATGAAAAGGCAGGGCAGAGCCTCATCTCTGCTACACCAGGCTTAGGACTGGAATGACTGAACTGCCTGCCTTGCGCAGATCCACATTTCATGCTCCTTTGTCTGAGGTCAGGATCTGTCCCTTGGAAATTGTCTAGAAACGGCAACTTCTTTCTTTCTCCTGTAGAAGCAGCCTGAGGGAGGGGAGTGGGGATTGTCACCTCGTGTCAGAGGACACAACCCACAGGGATTTTACTACAAGCAGGAATCTGGGCAGATTTTTGTCATTAAGAACAGGGTCTTCTTCCAAGGACTCGAACAAGTTCCTCTCCACCAATGAGCTCTTACAATTTGTTCTGATGGTTTCCTTGTTTAAATTGCTCCAAGTAACTGGGCTAATCATAAGAAGTTTTAGTAGGAGTGGTGGGGGTAAAGCCACAAACTACTGTTAAAATGAAGCTGCTTCTTGTGAATAGAATTATGCAGTCCACTGGACTCTACAGTCCAGGAGAGGAATGAATTCAGCAACCCAGGCCATACCTTGCTACCCCTTTCTAGTAAAAGACTGTTGTGTAAGGTGATGTGCTGTGGAGGTGGACTCAGACCTCCTTCTGGAGAAGTAAGCCCAACACTAGTACCTGTAGCTTGCCTAGAGGTCAGATGAGATGAAGTATACACTATTTTATTTTATATTCCCTCTTCCATCCTCCCTCTTCCATTTTGGTTTATATTATGTTTATATTTTAATTAAAAAAAATACACATATTTATTCTATTTTTAATTCTACTTTTTGTTATTTTTTAAAAGTATTATTTATTTTATTTGATTTTGCAAGCAATTCATCAGAAATAAATGCTGAGTTCCCATTCTCCCTCCTGCAATCAGCAGAGGAAGGCATTTCAAAAGGTGCCCCTCTCTTCCCATGCTTCTCCTGGTGGAAACAGCAGCCATAAATCACCTGCTCAAGTGCTGTAGTCAACTTGGTGTTGGAACTTGGGTAGTGAGATGTTGAACTCCCCCCTTTAAACTCCTTTAGTCATTTTTTTTTAAGCCTTGCAGCCCCACAGTGAGGAAGGGCTTGTGTCACCATGCTGTAGTCACAGGGCAGACACTTGAAGTGGGAGGAGGTTTGGTTTTGATCAGCTCTCCAGCACCAGCAGAGATGAAACGCAGGGGAGGCCGTGGGTGATGCGAGTTGTTAAGTACTTTGCTTGTTTTGCAGCAGTGACCAGCCAAGTTCTGCTGGAGATCTCCCTGCTGTTCCCTGTACTGCCTCACCTTTGTCGGTGCTTTGTGGCTCTGTTCCTCTCTCCTCCCTGTGTTCCTTTTAATGGTTTGTTATTGCCTTAGTGGGGTTTTTTCCTCCTTCGGTTCCTGTGACTTGCACAATGAGCAGCTCCAGCATCCCTCTACAAGACCAGCAGCTTCAGGTAACGTTTAGTGGCAATTAAATGAGATTCTCTTCCCCCACTCTGCCCATTTGCTAGAATGAATCTAAAAGGGCTTTTTATTGGGGGGGGGGAGAATGCAGGGGGGAAATTAAAAGGGTTCATAAAAGTGAATTTTAAGAAAAGCCTAATGAAGGAAATGAACCTCCTGAGAGATCAAAGCTGAACCTGCTGTGCCAGTGTGGAGAGTTTAGGCTTTTTCTTATGTTTCCACTGGCATGAAAGCACATGCACAAATACTTCTTCCAACAGCTTTAACTCTTCAAGTCCTGTGAGGTTGGTGTGAATGTTTTGTCTAGTGCTAGGGCTCAGCTGGCTCATTAGAGATTTGCTCCTGTGAAGCCTCCTTTCACTTGCAGAGAGGTTTGGGCATCTCCACAATCCATCAGGTCCAACAGTATAGAGATGCCACCACCTTCCCTAAGCATCAGGTCAGCTCTGTGCTGTGCTTTTTGGCGTTGCTCATGCCTCTTACTATGATGGTACAAGGAGGAAAATCACAGAGTCATTTAGGCTGAAAAAGACCTACCTGCTGTCCCGGGGAGGAGCTCTGAAGGCAATCCCCTGGCTGCCAGCTTTGCCTCATGGGGAAGATTGTATGTGAAGGGGGGAAAGAGGCTGTTCACCTGGTCACACTAACTTATGGAAATGTTAAAAAGTCTTAAAATTCCATTTTCCTTACCTTAAAAAAAATTTTAAAATAGGGGACTCTCAACAGACTCTGAGGGAGATGGAAATGTTGACTGAGTCGCATTCAGGGGAAGTTCCATTAATCATGGAAAGCAAACTGAAGGCTCTTAATTTTAACCAATTTTTGTAGGCCAGACTCCCCATACCCATAATTTTTCCATTACACATGTAATCTCCTTTCTGAAAAGGGCCAGGTTTGTTTAGCATCAATTTTGTTTTTTCTTTTTTTTGGGTTGTTGTGGATTAAAGACTGGATGGTTCAAATTTGTCAGGGGCTGGCTCTGGTCTCCTCTCCTCATCTCGTCACTTGTCGCCCTCGCACAGGTCCCAGGGCTCTTACTTTTAAAGTGTTTCCATGTGTTTGAGAACAGAATAAACCCAGGGCTGCACAGAGTGCCTTATGCACTCGCAGCTTCCCAGAGTGCTAATGAGGAACATATTGGCAGTAAGTGGCTGAGTAGAGCAGTATAGCAGGAACAACAACTTGCACGCAGCCTTATTTATTGCAGGCCTGTTTCTCAGAGAGAGGGAATGTCAACCTGGATTTGGACTTTCACCTAATCTTCTCTGAAAGTACCCAGAGATATAAAGTGGCCACCTACTTGGCTGCTGGACTTCAGTTTAAGAGCAGATCCAAAAGCTCGCTTCTAGGAAAGCAAATTCCTTGCAGGCACAGTGGTGGCTGTAGGTCGTGGCCACGAGTCTCAGACTTGGTGTAAAACCTTTGGACCTGATCCTTTTGTGTGTAAAGTGGGGCAGTTTTGCCATGATTGGAGTACTGCTGGTGTAGCATTGATGGCAAGAGTGAGAGGAACCAAATCTCTTTACTGGGGAGTGATTCTAAAGCTGCTATAAGAGAGCTCACCAGAGTATGGAGTTGCCAGAACCTGGCCTAAGGGGATGCAGAGGGCTTCTTAGGTCTGCACATCAGGAGACAGCCTTCTGGCTTCCACAGCAGCCTGTATGAGCAAGGAGGGGAAGACAACTGAAGGGACCAAAGTCTGAATTCAGTGATGTGCACCCAGACCCAGGGAATTTCATGGGCAGGTACATGCTTGTGGTCAGATCTGGTTCTTCAGACTGGCTGTTGCCTTTTGAGAGGAGCTAAGCTTCCTGACTGGACAAAAGGCAGTATTTATTCGTGGTCCCAGCACACGTCCTTCATTGCTCAGTTTCCTTCATCTCTTTGCCCTTTTTGAATACAGTGTTCATAGCTCAGTCTGCTGAGGATGCTCCACTGCAATGCCTTGTTCTGTGGTAATATTTTTTCTTCAATACAGAAAGCAGTGAGAAGTTTTCCTGCCTGCTGTTAAGTCTCTGTTCATGGCCTAAAGCTGGAGATGTCTGATAGACCATCTCTCCTCTGCTACTGGGGTGCTTCCAGGAATCTACAGCAGCATTGAATTTGGCCCAGTGAATGTCATTACACATTAAAGAGCTACTTATTGACTTATTTTTATGATGAGATGCTTGTTAAGATTCATGATTATCCAGGTGCCTTCTAACCACTCCATTAAAATCTCTTTGAACCATACTTTCTCTGCTTTTTCCATTTACCCAGATGCAATCAGCCAAAGCCATGATGGAGAGCATTTTGCCTTTACAGCACTGACTGGGTAGCAATTAGTTGACACTTGGAGCAACCTGAAAAGAGGTTTTCTTCAAGGTGAATGGAGGAAATTTTAAAGAGAGTTTTCTTTATTAACTGGCTGACCCAGCTGCTTCAAATAGTGCAACATTGACATTGCTCTGATTTACCCTGGTCGAGAACTTCACCCTCTGCATTAAATTACACAAATTACTGTGGATATTGCAAACTGCAGTTGGTCCCTTCCTGCCAAGGGATGAGCTCATGATTCCTCACTTGTCTTGTGAGGGTTATGATGACCTAACCAGGACCAAAGATGCAAGTTAGGAAGAAGTTCTTCCCAGAAAGAGTGATTGGCCATTGGAATGGGCTGCCTGGGGCGGTGGTGGAGTCACCCTCCCTGGAGGTGTTTAAAAGGAGATTGGATGAGGCACTCGGTGACATGGTTTAGTTAATTAGAAGGTTTTAGGTGATAGGTTGGACTCAATGATCTCAAAGGTCTTTTCCAACCTGGTTCATTCTGTGATTCTGTACCCACAGCTCCTTTTGACTGCTGTTACAAGCAGGAGTGGTGACTCCTCTGAAAACCATCACTTGCTCAGCAGCAATGTAGGAGTGAAAACTGCTTTGTTCTCCCTGGAGCTGGAGGAATTCTACCAGTGCGTGTGTATGAGCCACATGGGGTCTAAAGGCAAGTCCATTAGTGTCTGCTCACGTTATCTGGCTGGTAGAAGGTTATTTCTGATGTTGTGTTTATGTTGTTTCATGGTATTGTAAACAACATAGCTTCCCCTGGGGATGTGGTTCCCGTTCTACCTAGGTATGAATTTTGTCCCTGCGCAAACTTGCCTCTCAGACTTTTTACAGCTTATGCAAGGGACGAGGGAGCCAAAGCAAAGCCATCACTTCTTTTGTGCTGAAAAACCTTATAGTGAAGGAGGAAGCTGGCTCAGATTGAAGCAGATGCTATGTGGGAACAATTACCTGAGAGAAATGCTGGGATGGAGTGGAAGAGATAATGAAACACCTAGGGATTTGGGAGTCGGCTTTCCGAGGAGCAAAGGGGTTAGCAGTTTGGAGTTGGAGCTTGCAGCTGTGGTGAGAATCAGCTTCCCTTTCTCTCTGCTCCTCCTTTTCCCCCGCTCTTCCCTCCTTCCCGGCTCAGGGGATGGAGGAGAAGGTGACCTTTGGAGCATGAGTCACACTGCCAGCAAAGAACCTCGGCTGCAGTGGTGCTGTGCTCAAAATGCAACTTGCTGAGCTCAGCTGCTGCCTGCAGCCCTGGCCAAGGCAAACAGCCAGTGTGGGGGCTGCAGTGGGGATATCACAGGGTCCTGACCCAGCTGCTTGTCAGCAGAGCAGCTTTCTACTAGATGGGGTGTCACTGTCGCCAGATCCAGAGCAGCATGAGCTCCGAGTGGATGCGAACTTAATGCCCCACAACTCCAGGAGAAAAAGAGCAGGATGGGTGCCCAGAAATCATCCAGCCGTGGATCCCCTGGAGCCTGAGGCTTAGCTCGTTCCCCTCCCCTTTCTCCTCTTCTGCAGGAGAGCACTCCTATTCCATCAGCTCATCTGAAAGAGCCAGCTTTGTTTTCATTTTACCTACATGGCTTCCAGTGTGGTTGATGGGGGATTTAGCATATGTGTTCATAGCAGGCTGAGCTGGGAGGGCCGGGGGTTGAATAGCACTCGCTGGGTTTCTGTACCTGTCCTGCCAAAAGCCCGCTGTTACTTCAGGCTGCTGCAGTTCACTCCAGTAACAAAAGCAGAGTTTGGACAAATGGTCGTTGCTGCAAAACAGCCCTCACTGCTCACATACAAAACAGCCCTCACTGCTCGTGGGATGCTGCTGCAGAACAGCCCTCACTGCTCATGGGATGCTGCTGCATGGGGTTAGGTGACATCGGTACCTCAGTGGTGCAAGCAGCAGCATTTACCCCAGCAATGCACATGGAAGTTAAAATAGGGTCGATTTTTGGCAGCTGAAGGTTCCCAGGAAATCCATTCACATCTTGGAACCTTCATCCCAGTTTAGTTTTAGAGTCGTCGTTCCCCCTTCTTTCGTGCCTTAGTTCCTTTCTGTGTGTCTGAAGATGTAAATGCTGATTTCAAGCAACCTGGGCTCTCTGGCCTCTCCTCTGGGTTGCCTTTGCCTTTCTGTTTTGATTTCAGAACCTAGTCTGAGGCTACCACAGTGCTGGCTGTGGGTAAGACTTCTTCCTTCTGATCTCTTTGAGCTGCTAAGAGGAAGTTCAAGTGCTAAAGATGGATGATGTGCAAGAGATGGACTATGGCCCAGAGGTTAGAATGGTTGAGAGACAAAGAAAAGCATACCAGGGAATTACTGAAACCACGGGTTTCCAACGTGTGGTTTGTGACTACTACTTAGGAGTTACTAAGAAATTTTTAGAGGACCCTGTCATCAAGGTGCAGGTATCTGCCTTATGGGGGAGAAACCTGTGGTTTAGGAACTTGGCTAATAATAATAATAACAATACTACGAAGCCACACTTCAACAGTCTAGGTCCACAATATGAATTTTTATGTAAAATGTGTCAAAACTGTCAAGTCTTCAATGCAGAGAGCTTCATCTTTTGTGCTGTACATCCCCACAAAGTGGAGTGTGTGTGGTTTGCTCCTTTACCTGTGTGGATTCTCAACCCATAGTGAGAAACTGAAGAGAGACTGTGCTGTTTCTAAACCAACAGGCAATTTGGCCCAATTCATCTGTGGCTTCTGTTCTCCCATTTATATTCTTACAAAAGCTACATTCGGGAACACTCTGAAGGAGGTTTGAAATCCTGCTTTACAATCCAGGAGATTACACTCATTTTTTTCTTAGCCTTGATTAACTGGGGCTATCACAGGCAATCACCTTGGCTCTGGGTAAAATGTGTCCAGTTAGCAGTTCCTGCAGTAAGCACAGCCAGTGCAGCAGCAAAGACTCAAAACGTCTCTTTGTTCATTACTTGTTATTGTTTCACCTGCTTTGAGATGGTAATTGTTAAGTGCTTTGATTCATGGATTCCGAAGCAATTTAGTTTCAGTTGTTGCAGGCTCTCCTCCTGACCACCAGACAGCCAGGTTTGGAAAACTTCCTCATTGCCAAACCCAAGCAGTTTGTCCCCTGCCCCTGCTGCTGCAGTGACAGAGAAAAATGATAGAATCAGAGAATGGGTTGGGTTGGAAGGAACCTTAAATATCATTTAGTTTCAACTCCACCACCAGGTGCAAGGAACACCTCCCACTAGAGCAGGTTGCTCAAGGCCTTATCCGACCTGGTCTTGAACACCTCCAGGGAGGGAATGTCAACCACCTCCCTGGGCAACCTGTTCCAGTGTCTCAGCACCCTCACTGGAAAGAATTTCTTCCTAATATTCAGTCTAAATTTCCCCTCTTCCAGCTTCAATCCATTCCCTCTCATCCTATCACCACAAGTCCTTGTAAAAAGTCCTTTCTCAGCTCTCTTGAAGCCCCCTTAAGGTACTGGAAGACTGCGCTAAGGTCTCCCTAGAGCCTTCTCTTCTCCAGGCTGAACAGCCCCAACTCTTTCAGGGAAGATTCTCCAGCCCTCTGATCATTGTGGCTTCCTCAATCAACAATCCAACAGTTCCAAGTCATTCTTGTGCTGGAGGCCCCAGAACTGGGCACAGTGGTCCAGGTAGGATCTTACAAGAGCAGAACAGTGAGGGCAGAATCACCTCTCTAATCTTGCTGGTCACACTTCTTTTGCTGAGCTCTATATACCAGGATAGGGGCTATAGGGAAGGATGTAGGTGTAGGAGAGGTTATCCCTGTTAAACCATAGCCTCATGGCAGTTCTGTCCCATATTTTTTTTTGGCACTTTGTTATTTAGCACATTTCCTTTATTTAGCTTTCATCCTCAGGAAAGAGTGGGCCAAACCTGGCCGAGGGGAAGCTGTGGCACTGTGCTGAGCAGCAGTTAAGGATCCTGCTTTCTGTTTGCCCTACTGAATCAGACACCTTGGGGATTTGATGCACCTCAATTTATGTTTTTGGGTTTCTTTTTCTCAAGCTGTAGCAGAAGCAACTTTAACTCAGACTAATATTTTCAGTTAAGGCAGTGAAATGTTTAGAAATGTTTTGTTTTCACAGTGATCAGGAGCTGCAAATTAGGGTTACTGCTGATGTTACCAGCAGGAGAGAGGCAGTGCTGGGGCTTGTGTCTGACTGCCAGAGGAGAACTTTTGTGTTTCGCTGTTGGACAAGCTTGTGTGTGATGCTCTGTAAACAAGCCTCGGTGTTAATGGGAGAGGAACACTTCCAGAGCTCAACACAATAGCTACAAGCCTGGAAGGGACCTGGAGAAATCCTGTCATTCAGCCTGCTGTTTCAAGGCAGGATCTGTTGTACCTGGCTTACTCCTGACATACCTGCCTAATCTGCTTTTAATTTGCAGTGAGGGAATACTCAAACAGACTGACTGAAGAGATTTTTCTCTTCCTAATATTTCAACTTAACCTCCCCTGGTCCGAATTAGTGTTGTTATTCCTTGTCCTATCAACCAGGAGCAGAGAGAAAAAATGGATTTTGTTCCCCCTTGCCTAGTTGAAGATTAGGAGAGCTTGATCTTTCCTAAGCAGGACACTCCTTGATTGTTCAGCCTTGTCTCTGTTGGTTTTCTACATGTCTTATTTTTACTCATTTCCTCTGAATTTGCTCAGGTTCTGTGCTTTGCTTACAATGCAGCACCAAATGCTGGATGTGGAAGCCCTGCCTGAGGCCTGAACCAATGCAGGAGAATAAATATTCATGTCTAAGAGGAATCCTTTTTGTTTATAGGTGTTTAGTTTTTTTCCCCCCCCTCCTAGGAAACCCAGGCAAAGATGCAGTTCAGCTCTGCCTGGCCAAGCAGAGTTGTTCGATGATGATATCTCCCCAGTGATTCTACAAAGTTTCCAATACCATTTGAGATCAAGAAAAATCTGAGGTCACATGTGCAAAACAGAGATCTAGGGGATCCCTTAAAGCTTGGGAGTCAGTAATATTCAGTCTCACATAGGAAATTATCTCATTCCTTGGACACTCATAGCAGCCCTGAACATATTGCTGCTGTGATGCTGTGTGCTTTGCCACAGCTTGCTGCAGGGGAGCTGATTTGAAGGTCAAGTGCTGCAGAGCAATTAGTTTCAAGCCAGCCAAGCCAAAGTAACTCTGACAACTCGGCACAAGAGGGTGCAATAGGTTTGTAATAAAACCTAAACACCTCTGCTGCAATGGTGCCAGTGGAGTTGTTCTTTGCTGAGACTTCTCGCAAACCTAACATCCTGTTAATTGGTGGAGTTCGAGCTGTGTGAGTTTGCCTCATTATTTTCAAGTCCTTTTGACTCTGAGTACTTCCATAATTATGGTAATTAAACTTGGTGGGTTTTTAATTTATATTTTTTTTTCCAAATAATCAGTACTGTAGTTGAATTATGAGAGTGCCAAAATGAGCCTGGCAAATCATAATTTTCGTTTGCTGCATTATAAATCAAAAGCAGACTTGATTTCCCAGCTCGCTGGATGTTTTGTTAACCAGATCACTCCAGCTCTCCTGAGGCCTCCTATGCCAAGAGCTGTCCCTGAACGAACAATCAGGCTTTATAAATAGCAGCCTTAACAAGAGCGTCACTGCCAGATGCTGCTGCAATAACTTAGGGACTCATGCACAAAGGAAACTCCCTCATCTGGGGGCAGCTGGGCTCCCGGCCATCAGCTAGGACATCCCCCTGCTTGTGAAACTTCAGAGAAGCTGTGAGGATGCCTGCAAATGGGGTCACAAGCACATTCCCATGTTTCTCAGATGCAGGGGCTTGCCAGCAGCTCCTCCTGACATGCTTTGTGTTTACTACAGGAGTTCAAGATCTGGGTTTGATCTATTGCTTCCACTCGCGTCTTGTGTAGAAGCAGCAGTAACTCCTCTGCCTAATTAGCTCTGAGCAGAGCGTGGTTGTGCTCTGCCTTAGCACAGCCACGACTGAGCTGCCTTCTAAGGATCCCTCAATGTTTAGCAACAATTGAAAGGGGTGGTCCAGGCTCCTGCCTTCCCTGAAGGATCGAGTTCTGTTCTCAGAGTCCTTTCGTGTGCCTGTGGGCACTTCCCATGGCTGGTAACACCAGCCCTTTCCCAGCAGTTAAGGTAACTGGTGGGTAACATACTCCAGTTCTTAGGAAACAGTGATTTGTAGGAAGTGTCTGCACCTCTCTGATAAAGTATTATTTGAGAAGCAGTCTGCTGAGATCTGTATCAGAATATAGTCAGAAATTACAACCTTGACCTTTCAGGCATCTGGCTAAGGTACCGAGGACCCCTTGGCACTTATACTCCCTTGGATTGCATGAGGAGGCAGATGTCTTTTTGAACAAACTGGCAAAGACTCTCCAGAGGTGATGCAGACAAGAACCCACATAAACTCTGATTGCCTTTGTCCCTGTCACTTATTTTGCACACAGCCTATCCTTTGCTGCTGATGTTCGCAGTCCTGCCAAGCTGTGACCTTCTCAGAAGTGTCCTGTGGTAGGAAAACAGGACTGGGAAGAATGACTGAGATGAACTCTGGTGTTGGGCAAGTCATTTGGGTCAGTGTCAGTTCTGTCTCAGAACTTGAAGGATGGTTAAGCACTGTTCAAGATCTGAGTCTTGCAGTTACCCACACATGAAGGCCACTAGAGCCTTGCATGA
This sequence comes from Psilopogon haemacephalus, assembly GCA_013396835.1. Classification (NCBI taxonomy): domain Eukaryota; kingdom Metazoa; phylum Chordata; class Aves; order Piciformes; family Megalaimidae; genus Psilopogon; species Psilopogon haemacephalus. The sequence continues at coordinate 1,048,941 of VWZI01019119.1, read as the reverse complement.
AGAGGTATTTTGGGTGCAGTGACAGCGGACTCAAGCAGTGCTGTGGATGGAAAAGAAGAGCTCAAGGATGCTCTTCCTGAAACACTGCCTGCTTCATGTTGGGTACAAGCTGAATGTCTCCTGCTCTGTCCCACCAAAGGCTTAGAAATACAGGGTTGGAATGGCCAGAAAAACCTAAACTTTCATGCTTCCATCTTTGTGTATCCCTGTGTACTAGGGATGTGTTGGTTTATCCCACTCCTCTGCAAAACAAGCTCCTCTTTCCAGAGAACTGCACATCCTGTAGTTATTTTGGTAGGATTTTTTTTTTCTGGTATATTTGAATGTATTCCATGTTGCACACACTATATAATTTCATCTGTTTCCTGGCTGTGCCCCTGCTAACTTTAGTTTTCAGTTCTCTAGGTAGGGGAAGAAGGGAACCGTGGGGGAAGCCATCTCTAAAAAGGGAAGATAAGGCTCTCTCACATCTGGAGCAGTGCTTCTCAGAGAAGTCAAACAGTTTGAGGCTACCCAATTCCCAGCATGTGGCGTGCTAGGCTTCAAATATTAGAGGCACAGTGTATCCCAAGTAAGTGCTGATCCTGCACCACAGGGTATGTAAACACATCACCCCATGGGTGGAAATATTTGGCTAAGGAACACTTGTTTGCAATCCTTAAATATGTGCAGCAAGCGCACCCTGTGCTAGGCAGCTTCTGTGCCTCTTTGTCTACAGGAAGTTATCAAAAGGTTGAGGAAAATAAATCTCGTTTCAGGCTTTCATCTGAAATAGATTTATAAATATATGTGTGTAACACATTTGAAGAAAGTCTGAAGACCTTATGCCTACCCAGCGGGTTCCGTGATCGTTTCTGGGAAGATGCTGTCAACAGGAATGCTGTCAACACACTTAGTCATAACCACCACGATCTGTGGACTGTTCTGCTCGGACAAACAAGAGCAGGAGTGACCAGCTGGGTCACCACAGAGCTCTCAGAACGTCTTGAATTAACAATCCAAACATTCTCTGCCTCAGCTTCTTGACTGTGTGCATCATTGATGTCTCCTGAATGGGTGGTACTTGCTATGAGAGCTGGAGCTGTTCTCAAGTGGTGATATTGAGCGAGGTCCTGGGGATGGGATTTTTTTGTCATCGTTTCTGTTGCAGAGTTCTGTTAGGCAGGACAAATGGAGACCTGGAATTCTTGTCATTAGGCCTAAAGTAATTATTTCCAATGAAAGTGGAAGACCTTACTGTGGTCTTTCAGTGATGTAGGAGGAGGATAAGAAAGAATCATACAATTGCTCTCAACAAGTTTGCTGATGACAGCAAACTGGGAGGCTTGGCTGATCCAGCTGAAGGCTGTGAGGCTGTCCAGTGAGACCTGGACAGAGAGCTGGGCACAGAAGAACCAAATGAAGTTCAACAAGGACAAGTGTAGAGTCCTGCACTTGGGAAGGAAAAATAAACTGCAGCAGTACAGGCTGGGAGGTGATCTGCTGGAGAGCAGCCGTGTGGAGAGGGACCTGGGAGTTCTGGTGGATACTAAGCTAACCATGGCTCAGCAATGTGTCCTTGTGGCCAAGAAGGCCCATGGGATCCTGGGGTGTATTAAGAAGAGTGTGTCCAGCAGATTGTATGGTCCTGCTCTGGCAGGGGGGCTGGACTTGATCTCCAACCCCTAACATCCTGTGATAAAATTGGAAAAGACATCTAAGATTGAGTCCAACTATCAGCATCAGACCACCATGTCCCACAGTGCCAAATCCACACATTTCTTTAGCAGGGCCTGTTGTGACAGGACAAGGGTTTAAACTAAAAGAGGGAGACTTAGACTAGATAGATGGAACAAATTGTTTATGCTGTGGATAGGTGAGATGCTGGGTCAGGTTGACCAGAGAGGTGGTATCTGCCCCATCTCTGGAACTATTCCAAATAAGGTTGTTTGGGGCTCTGAATAATCTGCCCTAGTTGCAGATGTACCTCTTGACTGCAAGGGGTTTGGACTAGATGACTTTTAAAGGTCCCTTCCAACCTAAACCCTTCTGTGGGGGTGACTTCAGAAACTGCAGGGCTGGAAGGTCAGGTCATATGTAATTTAAATCCCTGTTCTTCACTTTTTTTTTTTTTTTCCTGGTGTTTCTGCCCAGTGCAGTTTGCCTGCTGCTCTGACCTGCCTTATGCATCTTGCTATGAAGAGAAATTCCTGACTGTGGTTCATGGGGCAGAGGTGGTTCACAAGGAGGATCCATGGAAACTACTGCAAGGAGTTGGGAGCTGATGGTATTTCCTAGTAGTAAATGACTGTAGGAGTGGGAGAAATGAAGATACTGAACTTGTAGATTCCAGAGGCTGAAGTGGCATTACTAAGTAGGTGTGTGTCTCTGGTCAGCACTTTTTGCTCTTAGAAGACTGAGTAGAGCAATTTCTTGATTTAGTCAAGAGCAAATGCCAACGGAGCCTCTCCAAATTGACAGCTTTGCTTGTGTGAGTTCTGCAGCTAACACACACACACACACACAAGTGAGAAATACGGAGCAGTGTGTTGGCAGGTCTTAACTTTTCAGCATTAAGAACTCTGTATCCAGTGAGTGGCATCTAACTCTTCTTCTGCCTGCCTCAACTTTCACAGTGCTGGATTCCTGAAGTGATGTACTTATTAGTTGAAAAGTTGCTAATTGGGCCCCTTAGTTCTCCAGAATTGTTACCATAGTCTAGTGACAGTAACTTCTTTCAAATTCTCCTTGTGTTCTCCTTCATCCTTGTCTGCTCTCCCTTCAGGCTCACACTGCCCTGTCCCTTTGATTTAGATGTGGTGTTAAGCCAATCTCGTTTAGTCTGAGCTTGCACTTTTGTGACGGGAAGCAAATGCTTGCAGTCACCCATGTCTACTGGATCCAGTTTCCATCTGTCTTTGTGTGAAAGTCCATGATGTTTTTACACCATTCCTATTCACACCACGGTGCAAGATGTCCCTTTACACCTCTCTCACAAACGGATTATGTGGTGCTGTGACCACATTCAGTGATGGTGCAGCTCTCTGAAACCATATGGAGCTAGGCTTCGCCTTTGCCTGGCGAAGCTTGCTGCTCATCACATTACATCAGTGATTGAGAGGAAAAAGAAAGCTCTTTGCTTTCAGACTGGAACAGCTGGCTGCAATCCTTTCGCTCCCAATGAAACAAATCTCCTCTTTGAAGCAAACTGCTTACACTAAGCAGAAGTCTGCAGCAAATCCTTTGCTCCGTGGCTGTGTGCTTACGTTTCAGCTTCTGCACCCCAGACTTGCAGAGGTCTCTTGGGGTTCTTGCTAGGCAGCAGCTGCATTGCCCCTTTGCCTTCCCTGTGCATCACCGGTTCCTGTGACACTTGTTCTTCAGACACCCACCCTCTGTTTGGATACAAAATTCATCATCCCTGGAAGAAAAGAACGTTGGATGATTGAGTCTATCCTGGTTAGGACTCCAGATCAGCTGCTGGCTTCAGTCTGCCTGTGCAGCTGACAGATGAGACTCTTGTCATTTGCCCCTTGTGTCTGAGGAGAAGGGGTTTGTTTACTAATGGATCCTCGAGCTCTACTTTTAAAGGATAAGAGGATGGAGGTAATAAAAGGATGCTTCCCAGGCGATCCAAGCTTTGTTTAGCTTACAGTGGTTATTTCCTGCTTGCTTCAAGCCATTCACCTATTACTTCTACTGCCCTTTAACCTGAACTCCAGACTTCCAAAGCTCGACAACCCCTCTCTAGCGTTACTGCATACAGCACTCATTTAGTACACAAAACATGCTTAGCATATGCTAAAAATACACTGAGTACTAAAATTAAACAGCTCTTCCCAGAGAATCTTCCTAATTTCTGTAGATTTAGTGCACGTCAAGAAGCGATTTAAAGGTCATCTCATTTCCTTATGTTTGTTTAAAAAGATGTGCTGAAGGCTAACATTTTGGCAAATGCTTGATAGGAATTGTGCACTTTGTACTTGGGCTTTTTTTGGTTGGGTTTTTTTTTTTTTTTAAGATAATGTTAGGTTTCATCTTATGGAAGCAATCAAACTGAATCTTGATTTGAGAGGGAAGGGGTATCACAAATCTTGTGCGTGCTGTAAATAGAACCGAAAAGGCAAGATGTAATTTGTCAGTCTTGC
>VWZI01019119.1:1027484-1044729 GCA_013396835.1 Psilopogon haemacephalus | reverse complement strand
TTTTTTTTTTTTTTTTTTAAAAAAAAGCACACAGATTGTGTAATGTCTTGCTGATGGCTGGAATTACTGTTGTCTGACATCTGGCTGCACAGGTGGGGTAGCAAAACCGTTGATTCCTGATGGAAAGAAATGCGCAGCGAAGTCATACGAGGGCACTGCTGAAGTGCAGACTTTTCCCTTGAACTCCTCTTTACCCCCTGAATTTGAGGCACAGATCTTCCATCCATCTGAGCAGCTGAGGTGAGAAGGGAGGATCTGCTTTTGTTTAGAGTATTTTGAATAATTGGGGAATTTATGAACTTATCACAAAGCCTTTGCAATGAGGGTGGGGTGGTGTAGGAGGGAGAGAGAGAGAGAGAGGCCTCCAGTCAACAGAAATTTGCTGCAGACTTTTCTGAGCTAAAACCAGCAGAGGAACAAGAGCATGGGCAGTGCTGCTGGCTGCAGTGATAGGGCATTGTAGAATGCATGAGTTTGTTTTAATAGTATTGAGCCAAATTCTCCTCTCACAGTGGATCTGGAATATAACTTCGTTTGTCTTAATGGAGATGTTTTCCAGAGCTAGAGTTGTGATGGAGAGAAGAGGTAAAAGACTGTGCGTAGAATGGGTGGGTGGTGGAAAAAAATGCTCTTTTTTTCCCCCCCTTCTACCAGACTTTTCAATAAGAAATCCTCTAGACAGCAGCTTCTAGTCTGCCAGTGGAAAATGAGACAAATTAGAAGGTAGATTAACTAATTATTATAATGTCAGAGAGGCAATGCCACAGTTCAAGCTGCAGAAGGCATTCCATTATCGCCTCTATTCTTCAGTTACTTTTTAATTGGTGATGTATTTGTATATAAATTAAGGCAAGAAAGCTTCTAGCCTTTTGTTTTTTGGGTTTTTTTTATAGTCATTAAAGAAATGCTTCAGTGGGTTTTGGACTAGAAGGAAAGAGGGACCCCTTTACAATGATCAGAACAGACGGTAATGCCCCACAGGGGGGACATTTGTAAGAATGGAAATTCCTTTTTAGACCTCACTGTGGAATAGGAGTTAGATACAGATCTGATAAACAGGCTATTTTAAATCTCTGTTTGGGGATATGGGAAAGTGAAATGTGCAGCTGGCAAGCAAAATCTCATCATGCTTCACTTCTTAGGAATAGGGAGTCGCCAAACAAAGGGCCTTGTTGCAGTTATTCTGGTAATAACTAATATACATACCTGTATGGCTATGTATAGCTCCCTTCAGAGTACAGCTGCAGGAAGAAGCTGTGCAAGAAGATAGTTTTGGGGTGGGTTTTTTTTTTTTTTTCTTTTGCAGTTCTTTTGGAGGTGACTGAAATTCTCCACCATTAAAAAAATCTGTCTGCGCTTTAGGCATAAATGGAGTTTTGTCTCATGATGGACACTCTGTTCTGTTTGAGAGATGCTGTAGCCTCAAAGAGAATTTTTATTTATTTATTTGTTTTCTTAATAATTTGGTTTGAGTTGAAATGTAGAAAATCTGTGCTATGGTTCTGATACTGACCTCTTCACGACAGGATGGTTTGGGTTGGAAGGGACCTTAAAGGTCATCTAGTTCCAACCCCCTACCCTAAGCAGGGACACCTCCCACTAGCCCAGGTTGCTCAAGGCCTCATCCAGCCTTGCCTTGAACACCTCCAGGGAGTGGGCATCCACAGCCACCCTGGGTAACTTGTGCCAGTGTCTCATCATTCTTATTGGAAAGGATTTCTTCCTCATCTCCAGCCTAAATCTCACCTCTTCCAGCTCAAAGCCATTCCCTCTCATCCTGTCATTACAAGCCCTTGTAAAAAGTCCCTTCCCAGCTTTCTTGTAACCCCCCTCCAGGCTGTTCTAAGGTCTCTCTAGAGCCTTCTCTTCTCCAGGCTAAACAGCCCCAATTCTTTCAGCCTGTCCCCACATGGGATGTTCTCCAGCCCTCTGATCATCTTTGTGACCTCCTCTGGACACATTCCAACAGTCTGGTGTCCTACTTGTGTTGGGGGCTCCAGAAGTGGACATAGTGGTCCAGGTGGGGTCTCACAAGGGTAGAGTAGAGGAGCAGAATCACCTCTCTCATCCTGCTGGTCACACTTCTTTTGATGCAGCCTAGGATTTGATTTGCTTTCTGGGCTGTATGCACATGTGCCACATGGGCTTAGCTGTGTCCCCTTCCCAGGCCTTTATAAATTAATTTAAGGGAGGTAGAATCCTTAGAATCTCACTTGTCTGTGTGTCTGTCTCTCTCCCTCTCCATGTGTATATATTTCTGTAAGCCTTCATGTCTGTGTGATCATCTTGCAGCCATTAGTTTTTTTTTTCTGGAAGGTAGGTTAAATAACTGCAGCATGGGGAAAACCTGGGCGGAACACGAAATTTCCCTTCCAACTGGAACCTCCTTGCTTTGTCTGACTTTTCCAACAAGCTTTGCCTGTCTACGTGAGGAGAGCTGGGTGGTTTGGGCTGTCTTACTGACACACTTCTGGAGCATCTATTTGGTGAATTACCTTGGGGCAAGAGCACTGGGGGCTTGCTGAATGCGAATGAGGTCATATAGGATGAAACCTTCACATTTATCAAGGGTTCCTTCTCTCTCTCAGCCCCTCCTGCTTTCGAGGCAGTGGGACCTGACCCTCCTACCTCTCTGGCATGGGAGATGAGAATTGTCTTGGTAGTTCAGTGGGCAAAGAACTGTTAACCCAGGTGGGGAAATAGACTTGAGGCTGCTTTAAAATTTGAGATGTTGTTGCAGGGCCTTGATGAATCCTTGTTTCTCCTCAGGAGAATAACAAAAAAGACTGTCAGCTCTGTACATGCTGTGCTTGCACTTAAAGTAAGAGCAGCAGGACCCGTGCCTGCTCCTGGGGGCTTTACGTTTACTGCAGTAGGAAGGGCTGTTAAATTAAGTATGCAATTGATACATGTCATCCAAATCAAAACATCTTGCATGAATGTGATTAAATGAAATTCCTCAAGTATGTTCTTACCATCTGGAACAACTTTTCCATATTTTGTTGTCTCATTGACTTTTCAAAATTTAACTGAAAATGTATTTTCACTACTTTTTTTTTTTTTCTCTCTCTCTCTCTCTTTTCTTTTCTTTTTTTTCCCTTTGGTAATGCTTAGTTTTCATCTCCACTGCACTTCTATAGAAATCTGTAAATCATTTTGGAATTAAGCATTAAGGGGAAGGAGCTCTTCAAAGACAGAATGCAATCCATTTGGGTACTGGAGGTTTCCAGTGCTCTGAGATCCCAGCACATCCCATCCCTATCTCCAGGGAAACTGACATCTCTTGGTTTAAGCCTAGGAATCCTATCCAACAAACCATCCTGGAGTCACATGGGAAAGACAAGGGGCAATGGGTACAAGTTACTCTCATTTGGAATTCAGAAGAATTTTTTTCACAATGAGAACAGTTAAAGGTGGGAATCATCTCCTAGGAGAAGCAGTGGAGTACCCTACATTGGTCAGTTTAAAAGACTCAGCTTGACAGGATGCTGAGCCAGCTCATTTCAGCTGCACTATCACCTAAAAAGGTTGGACCAGATGACCCTTGGGGTCCTTTTTATCCTTAGAATCATAGAATGGTTTAGGTTGGAAGGGACATCAAAGCTCAGCCAGTTCCAGCCCTCTGCCATAGGCAGGGACACCTCCCACTAGAACAGGTCGCTCAAGACCTCATCCAACCTGCCCTTGAACACCTCCAGGGAGGGAGCAGCCACAACCTCCCTGGGCAACCTGTTCCAGTGTCTCACCGCTCTCACTGTGAAGAACTTCCTCCTAACATCCTGTTTCAATCTCCCCTCTGCCAGTTTGAACCCATTACCCCTTGTCCTGTCATTACAAGACCTTGTGAATAGTCCCTCCCCAGCCCTCCTGTAGGTCCCCTTCAGATATTGGAGAGCTACTATAAGGTCTCCTCAAAGCCTTTTCTTCTCCAGACTGAAGAACCCCAACTCTCTCAGCCTGTCCTCATAGCAGAGCTGCTGCAGCCCTCTGATCATCTTTGTGGCCCTCCTCTGGACTCTCTGCAACAGTTCCATGTCCTTCTTGTGGTGGGGGCCCCAGAACTGCAGTCTATGATTCTATGATTCCTCAGAGTTAGATGGGAAAGGATGTGTGGCTAATGTGATGTCCACAGCCTGGCCAGCTGATGCCACTTCAGTCTTCCGGGAGGCAGAGTGACTTTGTTGTGGAACTGCAGTCTTCAAAGGAGCAGGAGTTAAAGCAGTCCCCATTTGGGAGCCATGTTGCACACTCCTTGCATTGGACCATCCTGGTAGGAACAACAGCCTGCCCCAGTCTGCTTCTGAGGAAACTGGGGTCAAAACATTGTGTGTATGAATTCAGACCATAAAATACAGAGCGACACAGACCTGCCTGCTCAGCTTCAGGCTTGTTAAGGCAAGACTTGCTGCAAATAAGCTATGTGTGAGTTCAGCCCTCTGCTAAGAAGAGAGGCAGTGCCAGAGCAGGATTTGGGAGGGTTCAGAGGCATGGATCACTGTGCTCATTGCCTTTCAGTCACCTGTTTAAGCATAGAAATAATGACAGATCGATACACACCGAGTGCTGTGCATTGTGTTCCAGGGGACATGTATGCCCAGAGGCCAAATCCAACCCTAGGCTGCATCAAGATGAGTGTGGCTAGCAGGTCAAGAGAGATGATTCTGCCCCTTTACTCTGCTCTGGTGAGATCTCACCTCTAATGGTGAATCCAGTTCTGATGTCCCCATCGTAAGGACACAGCTGTTGGAGCAAGTCCAGAAGATCAAAGGACTGGAGCATGTCTGCTATGAAGACAGGCTGAAGAAGCTGAGGTTGTTCAGCCTGGAGAAGAGAAGACTTTGGGGGGACCTTGGGATTCTACAGGAAGGCTGCAGAGGGACTTTTTGTAAGGGTGTCTCACAACAGGGCAAGGAGGAATGGTTTGAAGCTGAGGCGGAGTTAGGGTTAGACTGGATCTTAGGAAGTTCTTCAGTGTGGGGGTGTTGAGACTCTGGAAAAGGCTGCCCAGAGAGGCTATGGATGCCTCCTCCCTGAGGACATTTTAGGCCAGGTTGGATGAGGCCTTGAGCAGCTGAATGTAGTTGTGAGGCATCCCCTACCCCTGTGGAGTCCCTTTCAGCCTAAGCCATCCTATCATTCTGTAAAAACCAACTGAACTAGCTGAAGCTATCTACTTTTTGAATACCCAGCCTGAGTTGTTCCAAGCTGACCTGGATTGTTTGGTCACTTTATTTCATGGATGGAATTTATCAGAAAATCTGTACATTTGCATTGTTTCCAGTTGTTAATTTCTTATTTACTAAGTTTTGAATTTTTTTTCTTGTCAGTAAAACCCAATTCCCTCCCACTCCTCAAGTTTGCTTTGCTGTGGATGCTGACTGGGTACACACTGGAAATAACAAATGGAGAGACCCAGCAATCAGCCATGTAGCAGACTGAAAATATTGAGGGATTCTATCCGGTAACATAAGTAGCTATTTATGTTCTTTTTTTTTTTTTTTTGTGAGTCACTATTTCTGATGTGAATAATTTACAAAAATAGTAAGGAGGGAAGACTAAATAAGGAGAAGTATAAGAACTGAAAAGGAAGAATCCAGAAGTTAAAGCTCAAGGGGAACTGTTTGCAATTTGCAATGTCTATGGGTTTAGGCAACTTAAACATTTAAACCACAAAGTGAGGAATGACTGGCTGGAGACTTGGCTCAAATTTTGAACCTAATGTAGCCCAGCTAACTCTTGTTTGAATTCTAGTCTTTGTCTAGCTCTGATCCTACTGAAGGCAGTAGCAAAATCCCCATTGCTCTAAGTCTCTCCACATAAAACTGGGCCAATGCTTGCACGATCCTGCTGATGGTATAGAATGAAAAACAGAAAGTTTATTATTGTGTGGCAGAGGGAGAAAAAACTTCAAGATCTGCATTAAATCCACTTAATTTTGCCACTTACTTCAATATCACTGTCTGACAGTTGTCTCGGTGTCCTTCTGTAGACAAGGGGCATAAAGGTAGGTATCCTAATGCTGTGCAGGATCCTTTTGGAAGCTATTTTCATAGAATCATAGAATGGTTTAGGTTGGAAGGGAGCTCAAAGCTCAGCCAGTTCCAAACCCCCTGTGCCATAGGCAGAGACACCTCCCACTAGAACAGGTTGCTTAAGGCCTCATCCAACCTGGCCTTGAACCCCTCCAGAGAGGGAGCAGCCACAACCTCCCTGGGCAACCTGTGCCAGTGTCTCACCACCCTCACTGCAAAGAACTTTTTCCTAACATCCTGCCTAAATCTTCCCTCTGCCAGTTTAAACCCATTCCTCCTCAACCTGTCGTTACAAGACCTTGTGAATAGTTCCTCCCCAGCCCTCCTGTAGGCCCCTTCAGATACTGGAAGGCCACTCCAATGTCTCCTGGAAGCCTTCTCTTCTCCAGGCTATAGAGACCCAACACTCTCAGCCTGTCCTCAGAGAATATTGGTGGCCTCCTGTGGACTAGCTCCAACAGTTTCATGTCCTCCTTGTGCTGGGGGCTCTAGAACCGAACACAGTACTGCAGGTGGGGTCTGAGGAGAGCAGAGTAGAGGGGTAGAATCCCCTCCCTTGCCCTGATAGCCAATGCTGCTCTTGTTGCAGCCCAGCACATGGTTGAGCTTTTCATCACCCCAGACCCCCAGATGCTGCTCCCCAGGGCTGCTCTCAGCCATTCCCCACCCAGCCTGGAGCTGTGCTTGTGATTGCACTGACCCATGTGCAGGACCTTACACTTGGCCCTATAGAATGTCATGAACTTGTCCTGCTTACAATGACAAATGAAGGGGTATGAGGTGCCACATGGCTGTAGCTGGTACCTCAGTCAAGGTGAATGTAGACCTGCCCCAAGGTGGTTAGAAGCTGAAGAGTGTTCCGCAGCTCATAAGCATCCTAGCTGGGCAATAGAGAAGGGGTTGCTACCAGAGACTAGGTTGTTACCCAGTGAGGAGACATCATCTGATCACTCCTCAAGTCTCTTGACTATTGAAATTGATACATATAAGGCAAAACTTTTTTGGAAGTTTTGGCCCACTCAGCTGCTGCTGACCCCAGTGGGAGTAGGGTGAGTACTTCTGACATTCCCACTCACAAACGTTCAAGGAACTTCCTTTCTTTTCCCTTGAGCCCTCTTAATGGTGGTAGTGCTGGAGCCATGCTGTCATGTTGTCAGGTCCCAGTTTGCATTTGCAAACTTATCTACTAGGCAAACCACTTGTGTCCTATAAATAGAGATGGCCTAGAAGGGTTTGATTAAAAGTTTGTTTACAGTTTGAAGTCTCCCACTTGTGGAAAGCATTAAGCCAGTTGGAGTAGTAAGTTTTCCTGAAGTACTTACTCATTAGGAAGTTCCCTCAGGTTGGAGGCAGCTCAGTGACACAGCTGTTGTCTTGGGAAGATGGATAAGGTGCAATTGCTTTTCTGATTAAAGCAGATTGAAGTCTCTGTTCTCAGCCATGTCAGTCACTCTCTCACCTCCCCCTAAATCTCTTGCAGGAGCAGTGGTGTGGAATGGAGCTAAATTTCAAAATGCTGGAGGGTTTAATAGAGCAGAACTGTTGTTCTCTAGCCAGTCCTCCTGCTAAGCAAGTGGACTGAAGTCTGGGCAACAATAAATCTAGATAGCACAATGTCTCCTTCTCTGCCCTCCCCTCCCTCCGTTTGAGGTCCTTCTGAGGAGCAGCATGGACTAGGAAAACATTGTGAAGGGCAAGATACTTATTTAAAGGCTTTAAAAACCAGGGTACTTATTTATGTTCCTAAATTTGGATGTAAGTGGCCAGTGCTAAGCACTCATCTTGGAAAAACCTGGGCTCAGTGAACAAGCTGTAGGTTGTCTTTTTAAGACTGCAGACAGATTAAGTGGAATTCTGTTTACCTGCCTGGAAGCTTTGTAGGAATAGGATGGCAAAGCCACAAAAGGAAAGAAATGTTCCATCGTTTGCAGGGTGACATCATCCTGCGAGTCAATGAATGATCTCCCATTTAAGAACTTGCATAAATGGCTGTTAATGGTTGCTTGACAGACTCTGCCAAGTTTGGTCTGGATTAATGTGGTCATTGTTCTAGATTCATTATTCCTTTTTTTGGTAAAGAATACCCTGGTATATTCAAATGGAGCAGAGGCAACACTGCTGGTGTGCAGTGCAGAACACCAACTTGGGGTCACATCAGGCACTGCAATTCCCCTCCTGTGTTGTGGTTTTCTTTATTGTAAGAAGAGTTTTAATCTGAGTAGGAAGAGTTCCTTTGAACCTTTAACCATTCTTAGACCTTCTAATTATTAATTTCTGACTTGGGTACACTTCCACTTGTACCTAGCTGAGCTCCTTTTGGCCACCTGTAAAAAGCTGAGCTCCTTATGGCCACCTGTACCAAGCTGAGCTCCTTTTGGCCAACTGTACCAAGCTGAGCTCCTTTTGGCCACCTGCACCAAGCTGAGCTCCTTTTGGCCACCTGCACCCAGCTGAGCTTCTTTTGGCCACCTGTACCAAGCTGAGCTCCTGTATCACAGTTCCCTGAAAACTTGGGTAAGTTCTAGTTCAGAATTGGATCTCAGCTTAGTGGCTTCATCCCTGTGCCAGATAATGTTAGCATTTATGAGCAGCACAAGTAGCTAGAATTTCTCTGTCAGTTCCTATTATAAGATGCTGATTGTGGCTGGTTATAACTCTGCCAGACTTGTACTGCGGAGCTGACATATTCCATACTTGTATTTGAAAGTTGCAGTTAATGTGGCTCATCTGTCTCGTTGCAAGGGAGGGAGCTGGAAAATACACTGTTTTGTTCATGTTCTCCATTTTGAACTAGCAATTTTGGAATTAGGAATTTTCCTGGTGTAAGGAATTCATTTAGATGTCAGCTTTCTCATTTGATATGGTGCTGATGACTTCATCAGGAGCTGGAAGTTGGGGCTCACAGCAGATAGGTAGCTCATTTCTAAGGGGTAGACATGAGGGGGGCAAGTTCTGTTATTCCAGATCTGCAATAGTCATATAACCAAACTTTTCTAACGCTTGACTAAAGAGCTTTATCCTTCCTCCTTTGCAATTTTCCCTTATGGATTGTAGAAGTTTGGGTAGGAATCTTATCTCTTGTAAATTGGATGTATAATGTGAAAGCTGGAGGGTATTTTTTGTGTTGGTGTTAGCAAAGTAATAAAGGATTTATAGCCATAATCAAGGTTCTACATTAAAATTGAAATATTATTTTGGTTTTACATATTTTTTGGTCTTGGATTTGTGTTTTGGTGTTAGCTGAGCCCACTTCACATCTCTGGTAAAACTTCAGAATAGAACCCTGCTTAGGACAACTCTGATATGGATTTGGACCCTGGGTGTGTTTACTTCTGTTCCCAGGTTGTGTTGCTGAATGCAGACACTTGTGAAAATGAAAAGCAGCAATAGAAGTAAGAAGGAACTGAACTTACTTGAACTTTCAGGAAAGAACTTAAACCTCACTTAAGATGTGACTTGAGTGTCCAGGTCTGTTCTTATGCAGTTCGGATAAATGTTCCTCTCCTTAATCACAGCAGAGATCAGGCACAAGTTCTTTGTATGTAAACTTGTGCTCAAGGGCTTACATTGAGGGTGAACTTAAGGGAATGATGTTCCTGGTCATAAAGCCATTAAATGAATATGTTCTGGAAGAGGATAGAAGGGAAAGAGATGTCCTTTGGCTGGCAGTTACCATTCCAGCTCTGTACATTATATGAAATGCTGGCTTAGCAGCATGCAGCTCTTCTCCTCCACTGTCATTTCTCTACAGTGCTCTTTAAAAGCTGAGAATAATTTATCTTAGCATATGTAAGTTTATTTTTTAAATATAATTACATGTACCATCATGTTAACTTTGTGAAAAGGTTGTGCCTATTGTCCTTAGAAAACCAAAGTGATTATCATTGGTTTGTTTTGTTACACAATTGTTTAAATTATAATAAGTTACCATCATTGTTTCTTGAGTCCAGCTGTGTTTATGGATTAAGATCTACTGACTCAAATATTTACAGTGTTCCAAAAATTATGAGAACATGCAGTGCCGGGGGTTTTCCATATGCTGCTTCATTTGACTGAGAGACTTCTCCATCACACATGGAAAAGAAGTCTTGGTCCAGAAAGGTTTTGTAAAAGACTTGTTGGGTACCTCTATCTGCCTGGGCCAGCACTGTCTGTCCCTCTGGTATTGGTGTGTATAGAGGCAATTCCAGGTTTCCAAGAGAGACCAGAGGTCTGGCAGTGGTGGGTGTTGAATCCTGTGGAAAACTTGACCCTGTTAGGGGGTACTGACTCAGTCCTTGATGTCTAGCTAAAGCCAGTGATAATTGCATCAGACTACTGTCTGATGCAGTAGAGTCTGCCCAGGCTGTTCCATTAAATATCTTTTTGATGCGGGTTACCTGCTTGAGCAACGAGTGTATGGGCAGAGATCTCCATTCCAGGTGTTGACTGGAACCTCTTCAGAGTGGATTAGTGTCTCTTTGTCTAAGGCAAGCCAAGAGTTGCATTTGTATTTGTGCTGTCATTATGGGCCAGGTCTTTTTGATGTGAAGAAGTGGCACTGTTCACACAAGCTGTGTTTCTTGCAGAGAAGGAACAAGCTCTCATGACTTGAACTGCTCTGCTGCAGCTGAAGAGTGACTCTGTAAGGAAACAGCTCATTGAAGTCTGTGGGGTTTGAGCATGTGCCTATAAGCCCATGTTTAATGCTGTGTTTGTGTTCAAATGCTTCCTCGTGCAGGGGCTGAGGCTGCTGCTGAAGCCATAAGCCAATATCAAATGGCAAGGGGATTAGGAGGAGACTTTCCCTCTTTACTGGCTGTTCTGTCACTGCCTGTTGCAGAGCTGTTGTGCTTTTCCTTTGTAGCACTGAGTACCAGCTACTGCTGACAGCAGGGTATTAAATTGTTGGGCCACTCGTTGGTCACCATGGCAATTCCTATGCTTTGGAGAGGGGAGAGGAAGGGACGTGACAGGTCCTTGTACTTTGCTGTAAATAGAGCAGGGTGAGTTTGTTGGAAGAGCTGAATCAGATCTTGTCTTGCCCTCCTGGAATACGCCCTGTCCGGGCTGGGCTGCTGGCTGTCACCCTCTGCCATGGCTCTCCAGACTTTGGCTGTGGATTCCTACTACTTGCATTGAGCCTGACAGACCTCATGTTATTTTTGGCACTCCCTTTATATTTTTTGTCTTGGCAGTGATAAGTTAGTCACCATTTTGCTGTCATTCGTAAAGCACAAGAGCAAAAACATCACGGAAAGCAGGTGAGATGTATGCAAGACACTACCCCAGTGTCAGTGTGGATACTGATGGGACCAGAGCCTTGTAGACCCTTTCACAGGTTGTTTTTTTCTTGGTCTTAGTTCCACATCAGGTTTTAAATTGAGTAGAAGTGACCAGGGAGGTCACTTCTGTACAGCTTTTTTGTGTACCAAGTCTCTTGAATTCGGTCATACAAGCACATGCTCTTACCTACAGGTCTGAAACTACAAATACCTCCATTGCTGTCAGAAATGGGCTGAGTCTGTAACTCCGTTTCAAGTGTTTCTCCAGAAGCCATCTTTTCTAACCCATTCGTGTGGCAGTGCCTCAGTCATGAGCAAGCCTATAGAAGCAGGAAGCTCTCAGTACTGGCAGGCATGGCCAGTACATGCTCTGTGCATGGCCACAGCAGATTTGCCCCAGGTCACACACCCTGTTTGCAGAGCACTTTCTCAGAGCTGTGTTCCTCTTGTTTTCCGTGTGTGATCACCTGGTGTTCTCTCACTGCATCTCATGACACGAGTGGTGCTCTCCTTTCTACATTCCTAGGTTCACTTTGGGTGTAGATGGAGCCAGCTCTCATCCAATGACATTTAGTTGCACAAAACACTCACAGAGGATGTTGAAGTTTGAATAAAAGTAGGTTTATAGCAGCTTTGTAGCCAGGCTTGTTTAAAAAGAGCATTTCTCTTGTTCTTTCTAGCATTGAAATGGGACAGTGTCCATTTTTTCATTCTCCAAGTGATCAAGCACGCGCTTAAAGTTAACAAGAGTTAAGTCTTGTCCTAAAGAAAGATCTTTGTAAACCCTGGGATTTGTGGGTTTGAATTTGTTGTGTTTTTTAAATCCTCATCTCTGCTGCACATACTGGACTAGAAGTTATTCCCCTGTGTGTAGGAAATAATCACTAATGGAGCTATGGACGCTTTGTTTTCCTCTGCACCGTGCTGAGAACTCACCTCATTGTGTCTGCCTAATTGCAGAGTGAAATACAATCCTCCGTCTGTCTCTTTATTGTTAATCACTGGGTCTGGATAAAAATATTAACCCAAAGTCTGAAGCAGTGTTGAGTATGAAAGCAGTATGAAGACAAAGCAAGAAAGCCATCTGTTCTCTCCTTTTCTTCTCTTTGGCATATGGAGGCATGTTCCTGCTGCTGAAGTCCACGTGTTCTTCCCGAGATGTTTGTTTTTCTTTTCATTCAGCCTTAATTTTATTTTATTTCATTTCATTTTTGTTAATCACAAGTGTTGGTGTGCCTACGTAGGTGCAAATATCGACGTAATGATTCAATGGAAGACTGCTGATAAAGCTGATGTGCTGAGCAGCTGTGCACTACCTGGGGGGGTTAAAAAAAAAAAAAAAAAAAAAAAAGGTTGATATGCCCAAAATGTGTTCACCACCTCCCAAGCTTTGTTTTCAGTGAGAGTTTGAAATGCTGAGGTTGACCCGAGTGAAAATGATAACATCATCTCCTCTTGAGGGTGTTCAGTACCACTGCTAATGGTATCTCATGTTCAGAGGGGCTAAACTTGTGATGGTTGTTTGGCTAGGTGTTGTATGCTCACTGCAGATGGGTAGTTTTCTGGAGCTTTGAGACAGCAGATCTGTTTGATACGTGGATGGAGATGGATGGTTTGCCCACGTTTAAAAATACTATAGAAATACTGAATGGGTTGGCTTGGAAGGGACCTTTAAAGATCATCCAGTTTCAACCACCCTGCCATGGGCAAGGACACCTCCTACTAGACTGGTTTATCCAACCTGGCTTTGAGCACTTTCAGAGTTGGAGCCTCCACAACTTATCTGGGCATCCTGTTCCAGTGCAGGCTGCACACCCCCCAACTCCCTCAGCCTCTCCTCACAGGGCTGTGCTCCAGGCGCCCCCCATCAGCCTTGCTGCCCTTCTCTGGACACCTTCCAGCACCTCAACATCTCTCTTGAATTGAGGGTCCCAGAACTGGACACAGTACTCAAGGTGTGGCCAGACCAGTGCTGAGCACAGGGGAGAGAACTTCCCTGCTCCTGATGGTCACACTATTCTGGATCCAGGCCAGGATGCCATTGGCCTTCTTGGCCACCTGGCCACACTGCTGGCTCACATTCAGTTAGCTGATCAGAGGGATAAGCACGGGAGAATGTGTAAACCAGCCCAATGTTTGTTAGTCTCTGTGTTTGCCTTCCCTCAGTTGCTATAATGTCTCTCTATCTCTCGCTCTTTCTCTCTCGCTCTTTCTCTCTCGCTCTTTCTCTCTCGCTCTTTCTCTCTCTTGCTCTTTCTTACTTTCTTTTTCTCTTTTTCTTTTTTTTTTTTTTTAATATGGTATTAAATATAAAGACTACTCATGTGAAATCTAGTTATTTCTCATGTGAAATCTAGTTCTTTCATCTGGGGGATTACAAAGATAAATACCAGCTTAACACTCCAGTAATTATCCAGCACACTTTTATTCTGCTTATTAGAGCCGTGAAACTTCTGAAAGTTTGCATCAAATTTGACTTGTTCATTAAATCTCTGTCAGAACTATGGAACGAGTCAAAGTCTGAAGGCAACAGATACAGGAGTTCAGTTATGCCTACATGAAACTTGTTTGGCTTTCCTGGATGATATCAAAGTGTATGTATTTATTAAAAAAAATATGGATATTTTTAACCCCGATGAACGTGTGAGAAACTTGCAGCTTTAGAAACTGCTGGCTTGGAAGATTCACTTAAAACTGAGCACTAATGAGCGTTATCATGCCAACTGTGCAGGGAAGATAAAAGAGGGAAAAGAAAATAACCTATAAATATCTGTGATAAGTCTTTCAAACTCCTGTTTTTATCAAGTTGTAGTGGATGAACGTTTGACCAGCAGTCACTGTGAACATAAGACAGAAATAGCATTCATAGAAATGTTAGATGATAACACATCACTGGCTTCATTGTATATTTTCTGTTTCATGGTAACTACAGAGGACCAGAGTCCACAAAACAGTCTGTGCTCATACAAAAGGCACCCCTGTATAGCAAATGAACAAAATGTTCTTGGATCAAACTCCAGTTTTTAAAAATTTTAATTTTTTTTTAATTTATTTTTTTTTTAAGCCAGAAAAAGTTATTTGAATGCTCCCACAGCTTTCCTCTTCACCTCTTGTACTGTTACATCCTCTGACATCATACTGCGCTTCCAAGGAGAAGTTTATGGTGTCACGAAAAGGGCCTCAGAAGTTCAAGCCGCTGTGACACTGAGAGAAAGTGTCTGTATGTTTTCAAACATTATGGAAATTGTAAGCGTGCTTTCCAGAGCTGTCAGAAATCTCTGCTTTGAAAAGATGAATGCCTGTGTGGGATTAACTCCTCATGTTACACATGTACTCTGGAGTGTGTTGTTTTCTCCCACCGGTCTCTGGAGCCCAGTATCTCAAATGGAATCTGACACACCACACCAGATGCTAAATGAGGCCTTTCCAAATTGAGGTGTGTGTTTGCTGGGCTGAATGTAATCTTTCCAGACCTAGTTTGTGTAAGTCTGATGGGAGTTGTCCTGCTGTTTTGGAACAATTCACCTGGCTCGGCCATGGCCCATCTCAGTGTGTTTTTGGTGTTAACAAATGCGTGTGGATGGGTCCCTTCTCCCACTGCCTCCAGATCTTCCCCCCCTACACACACCATTTGCAGTGTCTTGCTGGTGTAACTGGTGTAGCTAGCTGCTGTACATATGGAGCATATTTCTAGGAAATGTTGCATAAACCAGTTCCAAAAAAGAGGCAGGCATAGGAAAATGATGTTAATGTTATCCTTAAAGCAGATAAAATCCATTTCATATGCTATTCCTCTTCTTTTTAAGAAAGGAGAAGCAAATAATTATAGCAGCTGTATGTGCTATAACCAACTGGCACTGTGTAGTCACAGCTAACACTAACCAGCTGATCTGTGGCAGATCCCAGGACTCTTCATAATAAGGTCTTGAAAGACAGAGTTTACCTGGATGTGAGACAAGAAATGCTCTGCTAACATTGGCACTCACTAAGTCAGAGTACAAATGGCAAGTCAAAATGAGCATAACCAGTTATGACAGATCCCTGGCTGGGGCAGGAGATGTCCTATACCTCATCTGGAAGCAGCAGGGCCATGAGATTGCCTAAGTCTCTGTAGTTTAAAGTGCTTATGTGGTAGATGGCACAATGTCATTAAGCCCCCTCATATTTGACATAAATTGGACTGTGTCCAATTTTGGCCTTCCCAGTTCAAGAGAGACAGGGACCTGCTGGGAAGAGTCCAGTGGAGAGCCATGAGGATGATCAGGGGACTTGAGCATCTCCCTTATGAAGAGAGACTGAGAGCCCTGGGGCAGTTTAGTCTGGAGAAGAGGTCTCATCCATGTCTATATCTGAGGGGTGGGTTTGAAGTGGATGGGGCCAATCTCTTTTCAGTGGTCTGCAGCAATAAGACAAGGAGCAATGGATACAAACTGGAAGAGAGAAGTTTGACCTCAACATGAGGAGAAACTTCTTTCCAGTGAGGGTGACAGAGCCCTGGAGCAGGCTGTCCAGAGAGGTTGTGGAGTTTCCTTCTCTGGAGATTCTCAAACCCCTCCTGGATGCATTTCTGTGCAAACAACCCTAGGAGATCCTGTTTGGCAGGGGGGTTGGACTTGATGATCTCTGGAGGTCCCTTCCAACCTCTAAGGTTCTGTGATTCTGTGCAGTGTTTTGAGAAGTGAGAGCCCTGTAGCTCCTCTGTTGAGGTTGTCCAGAATTTCTAGGTCAAGAAGGGAGGAAGATGGATGAATATGAGGGTTTATTTTCATTTTCAGTATTTCTAGGCAAGTGATCAAGGCTTTGAGAAGAGACCTGTACTCCAGTCTCTGTCCCCCAGGGTCTCATAAATACATAAAGGTTCACTAATCGTTGGGTCCGACACGGTGCCTCTGCCATGTTCAGTGTGGCACTGCATGAATCTGTCTTTTGAGGATGTGGATCTGTCTGTTATGCTGTCTTCCAGATAAAGTGCTGTTAACACATCATTTTTTAAAGCACGAGGCTTTCACATGGCAGTGACAGGTAATATATACTTGTTTCCCTGAAGAAAAGGGATCTTTTCCGTTAGCAATGACTTGCTGATTGCCTATTTATTTTCACAAATCTTCTCGTGTCAAAATATTTTGATAAAAGTCTGGCCCACATTAAATAATCAAGAAAATAATTACTGCTTCCAATTTCGTTTAATTTTTTTTTTTTTTTTTTTGACTGTCAAATAATCTAACAAGCTTATTTTTAGCTCTCAGGAATACATCTTGCAAGGTGCTGCAGTGAGTGAGCAAAGATGGTTTGTACTCGAGGGAGGCTGGGGAATGGAGAGAAGTGGCTGGTTTCAAAGCCTGGCATGTGTGAGGATTGAAAGAGAGAGAGAATGCAGGGAAGGAAGAAATATTTTGTGTGCAATCTCGACCCAGCAACATTGGGTTAATGATCACAAAGTGGCAGCCAAATTGGTTAATTAGAGAATAAGTGCCTGCTGTTTGCATCTGTCTCATTAAGTCTGAAGAATAAAGCTGCTGAGGAGAGGCACTGAACAGTGCTGGAGAGCAGGGTGCTGCCTGTGGGCTGCTTTGGGAGCTGCTCTGCTGGATCTGCTTTCAGGAGCTGTGACTTCTGTGGATATTGTACCAAATTGTATACAGGGTCAAGTGCTGAGCTGTAAAGAGCTTATTCTTAGTTTGATGTGCTGGTCTCAAACATTACTGCGAGACCTCTTCTTTCTGACACACAGCAGGGATTTCCTGTAGTTATACCATTAATGTTCAAAATGCCAAAGTGGCAGAGGAAAGCTGAGTTAAGGTAAAATGGCAGATTAAGGGGTTGATTTTTTTTGTTTGTTTGTTTTAGTTAAAGATAGAATAGAATAGAATAGAATAGAATAGAATAGAATAGAATAGAATAGAATAGAATAGAATAGAATAGAATAGAATAGAATAGAATAGAATAGAA
>VWZI01019119.1:1000026-1027416 GCA_013396835.1 Psilopogon haemacephalus | reverse complement strand
AACTTCCTCCTAACATCCAGCCTAGACCTGCCCTGGCACAGCTTGAGACTGTGTCCCCTCGTTCTGTTGCTGGTTGCCTGGGAGAAGAGCCCAACCCCAGCTGGCTACAACCTCCCTTAAGGTAGTTGTAGACAGCAATGAGGTCACCTCTGAGCCTCCTCTTCTGCAGGCTGCACACCCCCAGCTCCCTCAGTCTCTGTTCACAGGGCTGTGCTCCAGGCTCCTCACCAGCTTTGTCACCCTTCTCTGAACATGTTCCAGTACCTCAGATGTGTGAGCTGTTTGAACAAATCCTTGGGGGCTGCCTCGAAACATCTGCCAAGTGTGAAATTCCTCTTTGAACACCTTCTGGGAACCAGCAGGATAGTTTGTGTTAAATAGCCAGTGTGAGATTGGCAGGTACCATGCCTGAGTGGATGAGACTTGAGAAACTAAAGGGCTCGGGATGTCTGTTCTGCTTATTTGGTTTGGTTTTGTGGTTTGGGTTTTGTTTTGTTTACTTCGGTTCATTATTTTGGAGGTTGAAAGCCAGAAAAAGGGAAGTGGATCTGCCCAGGTAGGTAGTGCCCTTTTGACCTGCCAGGTCTGGAAGGGGCAGAAAGGTGGCAAAGGTATGAAGATGGTGCAGGTAGAGCATGGAAGGTTAAGAAAAAGTTTGTGGAACCGTTGTCATGTTTCCCTTGCAGCCCTTGGATGCACGGGTTAGGATTCAGGCAGTCATTAAACATCCAGCAGTAAAGTAGTGGTGAGCTGGCATGGCTCAGGGGACCCCAAACCAGCACTGGTGACAGTGAACTGAGGGAAAGAAGTCCTGCTGCCCACTAACAGGCAGCTGTAAAGTGAGACTGCTCTCTTAAGGCTGCTTCTTGTGATCCTTCTCCTCTCAAAGTCTGAGCATTAAGTGAGTTTGGAGGCCTGATATGAGCAGAAGGATATTCTGCTCAAAGAGGAAGATGGTAATTCAGGGCACTAGTTTTATTTTTTTTTCCTAACTGAGGCCATTAGGGAGCTAGGCTCAACGACAATCTGTCTCCATTGACTTTGAATCAGGTTGTTGTATCCTACAGCTGAAACTTCCAGCCCTCTTGCAAGGATTTTGGACACTTAGTCCCCCATGGAAAATTAAAATGAGATTAGAAAAGCTCAGGCTGCTATTCTAAGTGGATTGAATCAAAAGTAGGAACAGGCTTGGGGTTTTGTTAACAATCAATTGAAACTTAATACTGCAATCACTTTCAGCATCCACAGGGAGGGAAGGCAATATCTCTGGAAACAGACAGTATTGTGTATCACAGAATTGAATATTCTGCATGGAATATTTATTGGAAAATGATTTACATTCCCCTAATTTTCCCTTGCAAATGCCTGCCCTTTTCTGGCTGGGATTGTCTTCATAACCACATCCCTCTTTCTCAAACTGCTAATAGACCTGATTTAAGTTGTTCCTATGAAATGCTTTTCGTGGAGCAAAGAATCGTCCTTAAAGTGCATCTGACTAAAAATATGCCCAGGTTATTAGCACTTCACATTTTGCAAATGAATTCATATCTTATCTAAAAATTTTTAATTGAACGTACGTGGTTTGCTTCTTCAGCTTTCCTGAAAAGATAATTCTTTTCCCAATAAAAATCAGACTCTTGCTCACTAAAGAAAAAAAAAAATCAAAGGAAAATTTGAGGTAAATTACCCTTTCCTACAAAAAAAAGATGTTTAAAGAAATAAAATAGAAAAATAGGTCCCTTTGGGCCCTTGCAAAATGCAAATATCTCTTAATGGGCAGGTTTTGCTTGGCTGTTAACTGGTTGTAGCTGTTCTTGCTTCATTTGGTTTGTATAACCATGGCCTAATTCAAACCTTTTTTTTTTTTTTTTTCCCTAATGTTCTTTTTGTTACTGCTTCTGGGCTCATATTTAGCATTTACCTATTTCCTTGGTTGCTTCATTTCTCCTTTCTACCTGACCTATGGCTGCAGTGTGAATGGCAGTGACATTGTGCCTGGTGTCTGTCTCTGCAGCATGTCCCCATGTGGTGGGTTGGGAACTTCCCTCCTCCCAGTTAAAATTTACCAGACAAGCTCAGATGTATTGGAAGTAAGATAGAGCTATATTTACAGCAAACCTAAATTTACAAGCCTGGGTGAGCTGCCCAGGGAGGTGGTGCAGTCACTCACCCTAGATGTGTTTAAGGGTTGTTTGGATGTGGTGCTTAGGGCTATGGTTTAAGGCGAATCTTGTAGAGTAGGGTTCTAGGTTGGGCTTGGTGATCCTGAGAGGATTTGCCAACCTGGATGCTTCTGTGATATCCAGCATATATGTACATGTATTTACAGTTATATACAATTTAGAAATAATACAGAAATAGAAAATTCCCTCTGGACAAAGAAAAACCCAGAAGGGACTGATGCCACTCTCTCTCTCTCCAGATAGAGAACAACCAGCAAGGCTTTTGTGTTGTCTGGTCAGCCAAGGTTAGTGGAAGAGATTAGAGAGAGAAACAAAGAGAGCCAGTACCCAAGAGCCAAGAAGAAAGAATTGTTTATATATTGTTTTCTTATACCTTTTAGCAAACCAATGAATGATATAGACATTATCATTTTTATTTTTTCCACATCCAGTGAGCTAATTTCTCATATTAGAATATTCCAAAAAGCCTTAAACCACTACACCCCACTACTGTCCCCCTTGCTTCTCTCATATAGATGTTTGTCCCCATAAGTTCAAGGCACAGTGGGAACAGTGGGTGAGGTATCTGTCCTGTGCCCCAGAGGGCTGGTTGAGGGGCACAAGTAGCCTGAGGAAGAGGGGACAGGCAGTGAGGTTGTGTGCTGGATGTTTGGAAAGGGAGGTAGATACAGTGGGCCTGGACCTTGTTACTCTCTACAACTACCTGAAAGAAGGATGTAGCCAGGTAGGATTAGTTTCTTCTCCCAGGCACCCAGTGATGGAAAAAGTGGACACAGCCTCAACCTGCACTAGGGCAGCTTCAGGCTGGATGTTAGGCAGAAGTTCTTCCCAGCAAGAGTGATTGGCATTGGAATGGGCTGCCCAGGGAGGTGGTGGAGTCCCCATCCCTGGACGTCTTTAAGAGGAGGCTGCATGAGGCACTTACTGCCATGGTTTAGTTAGTTAGATGGGTTAGGTGGTAGGTTGTACTAAATGGTCTTAGAGGTCTTTTCCAGCTTGGTTTATTTTGTGATTCTGTGACCTTATTTATCTAGATGCCACCTCTTTGAAAAAGCTTTCATCTCCACCAGCACAGTGGGGGTTGAGTACACCCTTGTGTCTCCTAGCACAGGAGTGCTTTAAGTGCATCTTTACAGGCAATGATGAGAGAATCCTGCCTTTATTAAAATCCAGAAAGATTAAATCAGGGAAAGTCCAGAGAACTTTGATGGCAAACGTAAGTACTCAATTTCCAACAAATAGTCCTTGTGGATTTAATTCTTGCCATATATAAACAAGGGCTCCACCAATTGTACTTTGATATTGGAATTAGTTTGATTTGAAATCAACCAGAACACTTGCATCCTGGCAATAGATCACTTTTATGTTGTGTGTGGTTCCATTAGGAAAGATTTGATGTCACTGTCAGAGTAAAATTGCTGATTTCAATCTTGTCTGGTTTCCCTCTTTGCACTTTGGCAAGTAGAGAAATACTTTGCTTTTCTGTGTAGTTTTCCACTGACTAACTTGGGCATCTCAGTAGTCTCTGGGAAAAAAAAAAAAAAAAAAAAAGGCTGGGAGCTGCCATCTTCATGTTCTCAAAGTTAAGTGTCTTAAAGATGTATTTTTTCCTCTGCTCACTTGCAGCTGCTGTGTTCATTTATTATGGGGGGCTTCTATAGGATCTAGTTTTAAAATTAAATTAATTTTGAAAAGCCCATAGCATGGGTGCTAGACGCATCACCATGATACAGGAGGTGTTGTCTTTAAGGGTTTTAGCTCCAGCTCTTTGTAGCTGTTGAAGTATTGCCTAATATTGCAGAAAAGGGCAGCGTTGCAGCCCTAGGTTTTCCTGGAAACTAAGCAGAAGGGGTAAAAGCAGGGCAGCAGGGGCAGCTGGTGAAAAGTGGTCCCAGTTCAGCACTACTCTCTACCAGTCCCAGAAGTGACAGCAGAAGCAGGCTCTTCTTCCCATGGTGTTGCATGCCAGTGCCTATTTTCACACTGATTTCTTTTTTCTCTCTCGGATTTCAAAGAGGCTATAACAACTGCCAGCCCCTTGTTTGCATGGCATGTATGACTCCTGTGCTGTTGCTAGGATGTTGCCCTGTCTGTTCTGAGTGACCAAAGCTCCACTTCCTACCTCCTGCAGAAATTAACTACACATCCCAAGTGAGATCTCACCACGTTTTCCCCTGACTCACAGATGGGAGAGGAGAGGTTCTTTGGAAGACTTTGAGAGAAGTAATGTCCTGGGAGACAATGTCCTGAGTGAAGTATGCTGGTGTTGACAATGTTTTTGTTAACATTATTCAGAGAAATCTATGTGGAATATAATTGGTTTGGATTTACATTGAAAGCACAAACCTGAACTGAACTGTGAGAATTTCCAATCATCTTCCAGGCACTGATAATTTTTGACTTGGGCTTAGCGCTTACGTGTCCCGTTATTATCAGTGATATGGTAAAACGTTATGGCCCAGGACCATATTCCCTGTGATATTTAAATATATAACATATTTGGAGTTCTTTGCTTATACTTCTAGTCTTTCAGCAACCTTATACTTTCTGACTTCTCTCTCAAACCAAGGACAGGCATTTTTTCCCCCCACCCCCTTCATCGGGGAATTCTGTTTTCAATCAGGTGGTGTCAGCAGCTCAGACTTCAGGGATACTGTCGAATAGTGCAAGATTATTGATAATTTTGTAAGAATGACCACACCAAAACACTGTAAATGGTTGCAGATACTCTGAGTCTGTGGCAAGAGCAGGAATAAGTGCTAACATGCCAGGAGATTCATGTGGGAGATCTTTCTTTTTTTTTTTTTTCTTTTGCTTTAGTAAGTAAAGAAAACTAAGAGAAGTCACATGAGAAGCCATTTCTCTGAGCTCTTCCTTTCTTTCTTAAAGCCAAGTGTCATGTCATAAGGTTTGGATCTGACAGAGAACCTTTGTGAATACTGTGGAAGACTGCCTTGGAACTGGGTACCTGGCAGGGGCCCATTTCTTTTCAAGTAGCTCAGTCTAAGCGTTCAGACCCTGCAGCACTCATCCCTGTTGCACAGAACTCTCTGTGCAGCTGGTTTGGGGAAAAAAACTTTGCATGGAGCTCCAAACCTATTTTACACCTGTCCCTCTGATATGCCTGAGCTTCCAGAAGCCTCATCAAGCAGGCATAACTCATCCTGATGGAAATGACTTCTGCTGATATTAATTGATGACTATTCAGTGGATGAAAAGTGCTGATAAATGTGCTTTTATACGAATGCATTGGAAAAGCTTTTTACTTGCACACACCAGGAGAGCTGACCCCATTCCTCACTGTAATTGACATCGATGGCCAGACTGGCAAGTTTCTCCTGTGGATTTAGGATCCATGCTGGAGTCAGGTATCTTCCAGCCTTTCACCAGGGCTCCAGCTCTTAATAGTTTGGTGGTTGTGGTGGGTCTTTTTTGAAAACCAGACCTTAAGCATAGCATATGTGAGGCATGGTGTGGTAATTCCCTTTCTCGTGCCAGGCAGGTTGGCTCCGGCTCTGCACCTCCCTGGCAGTAACTGTGGTGGGCTTGAATTTAGCTCTTGGAAAATGTTGTGCTGGAGAGTGAAAGAAAAGGAGTTTGGCGTTTACGGGGCCCTGAAAACAAAATGCTCCTTTTCACAGGAGGATTTTAGGATTGGTTTGGGGGAGGGAAGCAAGGAGCTTGTTGAGAGGTAAAGGGAATATCTCATTAATGATTTACTAATGAACTGTAAAAGTTCTGACTCTTTATAACTTTTGAGGATGGAAAATGTTTCTTGGAATGCTGCAGCCCCACAAAGGCTGGGGCAGATCCTGGCTGCCTCTGTGTAGGGTCTTTGATACAGTCTGACTTACCTCTTTACTTCAGTCCCTTAGGCCTTAGAAAAGATTAATCACAGAGTGGTGGGAAGCACATGGAAATAGCAAAGAGATGAGAAATGAGAGCGGGAGAGAGGAGGAAAAAAAGCCCCAACATGAAACACTGTTTTCTTTCTGGTAGGGCTCGGGCAGGAATAAATTGCCAATGATCTCACTTTTGAGCAATGTCAGTTTATTTGTACTGACTGAACTGACCATTTAGCAGGGGCTTCTCACTCTGAGGCCCAACAGGCTTCTCTGCTCCAGCTTGCAAGGGATGAGCCCTGTAATGACACAGGTTTTATGTGCACTGCAGCAGTCAGCCGGAGCCTGGTTTGAGGAGGTCCAGCCAGAGCCCGGATGCAGTTGGTATAAAGGATGCTGGCTTCAGCCTGATAGCTCTGTCCCTATCAAGCTGACTCAAGCTTAAAGGTAATGCTGCACAGATCCAGTCCATAGGTGGGCACAGCGTTGACTGCTGTGGCTTATAAGGAAGGAATGAGGCAGATCAGAGCCTCACGAAATAGAGATAATTAACTGAAATATGACAACTCTGCAATCAAAGTTCCTGGAGTGTTAAACAGTGAGGGCTTGGAAAGAGTCCAAGAAGGGCCAGGGTATGGTACAGATTTGCCTTTCCTGCAGTTTGAGTGCTTACCTCTGTCTTATGTCTCTAGCTTGGAAGAATTTGAGTGTGTTTCTGCAGACAATTCCTGTGGTCTTTATTTCTGCAGTAGTAGCCAAGGATAGTGTTGGAGTTTAAGGCACGGATCCTGAAATTGGTGTGGCAGGGCTCAAATCTGGGGTCTGTCAAACACTTGTGTAGCCATCAGTGAGTCACTTCATTCCCTCTGGATGTCAAATTGCTGCCTTTGAAATGTGGTTAACAAAGCTTTTCTTCTGTCTCTTGTCAGCACAGCCTACAGCTCCCTGGGCTGGGGCCACTCCTGACCAAGTGCAACCGAAGTACCCTGCAGAGCAAGGCTGTTGCTTTGTTCAGACCTTGGTGGTGGTGTTTTGTTTTGGTTTGTTTTTTTTATGAAGCATTAAAAATAACACAAGTGGAAGGCCCTGCTTGGGTTAGCTGTGAAATTTCTGTGGCTTCCAGTTTGCAAGCAACTCTTGTCGAGTAAGCACAGCTCAGAGAGAGGCTGTGACCTCCCCAAAGCCCTATATGCACCTTTCCTTGCAATGACTCTTGCCTGGGAATGGCCCTAACACCATAAATCCTCCTGCACGTGGCAGCACTCCCCCGTCCTTGTACAGTAAGGGAGAGCAGAGGCTGTATGAAGGTGCTGCACATTCACAACCTCCTCTCGCTGAGAGAAGTTGGAAGGTACCCAAGCATCTATCTAAGCGGTGTTAGCACTTTGTGTTTTCTTGGGTTTAAGCTCAGTGTTTAGTTAATGTCTGCACAGGTGGTTACATACAATGACTCCCTCTGCCAAGTTACGAATCTGGAGTTTACTGGAAAGGGAAAAAAAAAAAATAAAAATAAATCACAAAGTCAAAGTTTATTAATGAGTTTTGTAGGTTGTAAACGTAAGGAAATGAGACCACTCATGCAGATGGCCATAATATATGCCTAGTGTGACACCTAAACATGCCACTCCATAATTACAGACCTTGAGGCTCAAAGCAGCAGGCAGAAAGTCCCCTTTAACGTTGTAGTTTGACACACCACTTGTGTTTTACAAACTGAGTACGTTCGGTCACTGCGATTAAATTTTGCAGGAGTTGCAGCAGAAAAGCTCTTTACCAGCAGAGCATTTTAACCTCAGCCCAAACATCTTCCTGAAAAAGAGCTGCCAGGCAGGGGGGTGAGATTGGTGGAAAAGGTTTCTGTGCTTGTCTCCTAACAGCCTGAGAAGTGGCACTGCAAGTAACAGTGCAAAGCTGTGAGGCACTGAAGCTACCCCCAGTTCTGTGGTTCTGTCATCTTGATTCTGGGAAGAGCTAAATAACAAACACAGATCTGAGTATCCTCCAGGCAACAGGCAATTCTTCCTCTATTTCTGGATGCAGAGATGCAAATATTGCTTACAATGAGTGTAGTATATGCATCTGCATGTTTGGTTTGGAGAAGAGAAGACTGAGAGAGCTCATCAATGTGTACAGTTTTCTGAGGGGTGGGTGTCAAATGGATGGGGCCAATCTCTTTTCAGTGCTCTGCAGCAATAAGACAAGGAGCAATGGATTCAAATTGGAACAGAGAAGATTTGACCTCAACATGAGGAGAAACTTCTTTCCAGTGAGGGTGACAGAGCCCTGGAGCAGGCTGCCCAGAGAGATTGTGGAGTCTCCTTCTCTGGAGACTCTTAAACCCCTCCTGGATGCATTCCTGTGTGAACTACCCCAAGGGATCTTGTTTGGCAGCTGGGTTGGACTTGATGATCTCTAGAGGTCCCTTCCAATCTCTAAGGTTCCGTGGTTCCCTTCCCATGACTGATTGCTCTAGAGGAGAGCTGCCTTCTTAGGAAGTAAGGGCCTGAAATCTTGTAGGTAATGGAGTCCTGCAATGTGTTCAGTCAGATGCTGATGCTGGGCTGCTTTAAGAACTGATCAAGTTCTTCAGTTCCTGGGACAGAAGAGCTGTAACAGGCTGATGGAGGTTCCCTTGTGCAGGTAGGTGGTGGGAGAGAGGGCAGTCAGCTTGTACCAGGCAGCCCTGTTCACCTTGCTTTGTTTAGCACCATGGAAGGAGGAACTCACATCTACCAGGGATGTGTCCTCTTAGGAAATGGTCTGAAAATCATTCATCTGAAGCATTGCTGGTGTCACTGCTGCACTGCTACCAGCTGTAGTGGCAGATAGCCACTAGATTTCTAGACAGGAAAACATGGATTTGGTTTTCTACTGCCTTCTGATATTGATGTCATCTTCAGTTTAGGGTGTTAGGAAAGAGACAATATTCCACTTCTGTAAGCTCTTTCTGTAGAGTTACCTGCTGCAATGTGAGTGCCCTTGTATATCCATGGGTGATGGGCAGTGCCATATGTGGCTGTCAGGCCTTTGAAACCAAGGCTTATGAAATGCCTGAGGGTGAATGAGCAGAGCATGTTGGCAGGCTGAGCTTCTTGGGGGAATTACTGTTCATAGAGTCATAGAACAGTTTGGGTTGGAAGGGACCTTTAAAGGTCTGGTTCCAACCTCCTTGCCATGGGCAGGAACACCTTCCTCTAGACCAGGTTGCTCAGAGTTTCATCCAGCCTGGCCTTGAATGCTTCCAGGCATAAGGCATCAACAAGTCCTCTGGGAAGCCTTTTCCAATTGTCTTACAACCCTCACAGTGAAGAACTTCTTCCTAGCATCTAATCTCAGTTTGAAACTGTTACCCCTTGCCCTATCATTACATACTGCCTGATGGAGTTCTTCCATAGCTTTCATGTGGGCTTCCTTTAAGTACTGAAAGGCCACCAGAAGGTCTCTCTGGAACCTTCCCCAGGCTGTACAACTTTCTCAGCCTGGCCTCACAGCAGAGGGCTTCCAGCCCTACCAGCATTGCTGTGTCCTCCTCTGGCCTTCCTCCAACAGGTCCATGTCTGTGCTGAGGACTCCAAAGCTGGCCCCAGCACTGCAGGAGCGGTCTCAGCAGAGCAAAGCAGAGTGTTAGTATCCTCTCCCAGCGCCTGCTGCCCACACCGGTAGGGATGCAGCCCAGGATGTGGCTGCATCTGGGCTGGGACTGCATGGTGCTGACACCCCCATCCAGCACCCCCAAGTCCTCTGCAGGGCTGTGGTATTATTGCTGATGTCTCTTCTGAAGATGCAGTGCTCAGTGGCTATGTGTCCTCCCACCCTAAACGCCCAGTGAGGAGTGATGACCCAGCTCCTGCTCACTGCTGTAATAGCCAGGCAAACCTTGATGATCAATCACTGAGACTTTTCCCAGTGGGTGAGTTAGGAGGCAAGCAGATACCTTCCCTGCCCTGGTGAACTTATGTCATTTAGATATCAGAATCCACTTGAGCCTTCCCCAAGGAAAGGATGATTAAAACAGCCCCCAAGTGACACATGTTCCTCTCGGCTGCTTCACAGAGGAAGGCTCCAAGGTTTGTTGGTGAGATTGAGCTTCCTGCTGAGAAGTCAACTCAAGCTGGCTAGAGATTAAATAACACTTTTAACTGCTTGATACTGTGAAGCTTAAAAGAAGGGGAAAAAATAAGACATGCAGTGTCACCTGTGGAGTAAACCAAAGCTTGCTGAAGCCCATTGAAAGGTTTCCATTGAATTCAGCAGGTATTGGAGCAAGCTGCCAGCAGCATGCTGATATGACCTCAGGTTACAGCTGTGCCAGTGCCACTAAAGGAGTTTGTTCAGGTTTGGAGCTCAGCATCTATCCCAGCAAAGGCAACTGAAAGAAAAGGAGTGGGATTGAACATGGGGCTCGTTTCGATGCTTTTAGTTTATGGACTGGATTTATCACCCCTCGCTGCAATGATTTCTCGGTGTTAGACACCTGCCCTTCCCCATGGCCAGCTCATAAATGACACTGCTCTTTAATATAATGGGTTTAAAGGTACAAAGGCTAAGTTCCAGCTGAAGCAATGTTTAGTTTGGCTTTTGTGGTTCAGACAGCTAAGGAGCTGTGGGCATGTCAGTTTGAATTTCAGCTGCAGTTCTGTGTCAGGCACCCAAAACCCAGCTTCATGCATGTACCACTGTGCCCCCCGTACGGGGCCTCGTGCTTCAGGCAGCCCTGTACTTCAGGGAGCACTTAACATATGAAAGAATTTATTCCTGTTTTGAATTTAAGCAGCACTACAGCACATTGTGCTTTATTACAATGCTTCTGAATTGCTTTCATAATTTCCCCTGTGCCACCACCCGAATGTAATTCTTCTCCCATGCATGCTCTGCTCCGGCTTCGCACATGGCTGGCTGCTGCAGCTCGCCTGCAGGCTGCTCTGGCCTGCCTGATGCTTGACATTCCCAGAATCATCTCTCTACCAGTCTGACTAAATTTCAGTTCAAAGTGGTCCTGTATGGGAACCAAGTGTGATTCTGCCCTGTAAATGAAAAGCAAGGCAAAGAGAGCTGAATGCTGGGCATGAAGGCAGTGGCAGCCTGTGGCAAGAGGAAACTGCCAACTGCATGGTACATTTGTGCTACTGGATTTTGGGTTGGCCCATGTGTTGTTAACTGGATTGCAGGGAGAAAAAAACTTTTGTTTGCCTAAAGCTCATGCCCATTCTGGCAGAAGCAGTGGGCAGCCTCCAGCACACATATATTCCAGTTGTAATTGCACATTATAAGCTTAAGCAGTTCCCTTGAGACATGTATAGTCTTCTGCTAGAACCTCTGGAAGCAGGTTAAGTAAGAAGATGAGTTTTCTTTAAAATGAGTATTTGTCTTCTTGCCCTCTTTTCTGGAGCTGTAAAGTCCTTCGAGGTGTAAATCTGTCAGTGAGGTTATTAGTCACATCTTGGTGCCATGAACGCATTGGGATTATTGCAGTAGAAAAGTGCTCAGCATACAGAGACCTCATCCTCTGCTGTGATCTGAGAGGAGAAAACTGAATGCAAAGTTCCCTCTTAATAAATGTGTCCTCATTTATCACCATTTACTGTCTTTGGGAAATGAGTGATTGTGTTTTCCAACCTATTCTGCAGCATTGGGGAGACTTCTGCAGCTTTGACTCATTGTGATTATTCCCAAGTGTTGTCATCAGTTCTTCCTGTATTTATGTGAAATTGCTTTTGGCCCATGCTTGGCTCCCAAAGCTGATCATATTCACAAGTTCTTTGAATAAGGAAGGGAAGAAAAGGAAAAAAAGCAGCACATCCCCACTCCCTGTTTATGGGCTAAAATATACTTTGCTCCATTCAGTTTCATGCTGCTGGGAGATGCTATATTGAACTGTTGACAGAGTTGGATGGGGCTCTGGGGATCATTTAGTCCAAGCATCCTGCTAAAGCAGGGTCACCCACAGCAAGTTGTCCAGGACCATCGTGTCCAGGAGGGTTTGGAATCTCTTCCTCTCAGGGTAAAAGGGTTTGCAATCCCCTTTCAGCCTGCTCTTCTCCAGACTCAACAGCCCCAGGTCTCTCACTCTGTCCTCCTCACAGAGATGCTCCTGTCTCCTCATTTTCATATACTCTGCTGGGCTCTCTCCAGTAGTTTCCTGTTTCTCTTGAACTCTGGGGAGCCCAGAACTGGACCAGTGCTCCAGGTGTGGTCTCACCAGGGCAGAGCAGTGGAGGAGGAGGATGTCCCTCAGCTTGCTGGCCACAGTCTTCTTAGTGCACCCAGGAGACCATTGACCACCTTGGCTATGAGGGTGTGTTGCTGGCTTATGGAGAACTTGCATTCCATCAGCACTCCTAGGTCCTTCTCCAGAGCTGCTTTCCAGCAGATCAACCTCTCACCTGTACTGGTGGCAGCATACAACTTATGCTTGCTTTAAGCATGAGGGAGAACTGGCTCCATGTACCAAGTCCTGATAGAAGCTGTTACCTCTCCAGACTCAGTACAGTTAAGAACTATCAAGTAAAGGTGCAACTGCTTGTTGTTAACGCTCAGGAGGTGTAGAGCTGTGCACACTGAGCACTCATACTGGCAGGTGCTTTAACCTGTAGCCTCCAGCACACATTGTGCTGATGAATTACAGCTTCTGAAGTTCCCAGGCCTGTGAGATGTCACAGGATCCCTAAACATGAGTAGTGTGCTGAGACAACAGTCAAAGTATTGTGCAAAGCCACACATGAAAGGTGAAGTTTATTTCTGTCAGCTCAGTTTAGCTTGGAGCTTGAGTGTATCTGCTGGTGGCAGCCATGATGTGAGGCTGTGAATAATGACAGCCTGTATGAGCTGGGCAGAAAAATGTGCTGTATTCTCTTCAGCAAGTAAACACTGCCTTTTTACACCAGGGCTTCTCATAAAGGCTCCTTTCTCTGAGTCCTTCTCCTTCCAGATGTTTCTCCATTACCAGTACAGCAAAGAAATATCTTCATCTCTTCAGGCTACCATCAAAACATTCCCTCTGCTCATCTCTGTTCCATTTCTTCTGCACCAAGCATGCACTGTATTTTTTTTTTTCTTTTTTAGGAAAAGTGTGCAGCTACTTCTAAGAAACTTTTCTCCCACACTGGATATCTTTTCCCAAGCATGAGAACATTCTACCCTTTGATTTGCTCACCAGACAGTGCAACGGAAACTGGCAAGGACATTTAAAACAATAAAAATAAAGAACTGGGATCATCTCAGAACTGGAAGATGAGTGCCTTTTGCTGAGATATGCAGGGGTTTGGAGCACTGTGATTGAAGTCTCCAGGAATGTTAACTGAATTTTAATTCGTCAGAAACAAAATGATATGCAGGGAGTGTGTTAGAGGTCAGAGGAGGGTTGAGGGAGCCTGAGCTGTGCAGGGGAAAATCAGCACTCAGTGCATGCTGGATGGGGTTTTGGTTACTGCAGCTTTCAGACTCGTGCTCTAATGTTTATTGATTTGAGCAGGGGAGCTCACAGTAATTAATGCAGCAGTAATTGTCCACAGTACTCCCGGAAAAGTGGCATGCTGTATGTTAGTGTTACCCCTGCTGATGTGGGATCTGCCACGGCTACTGGGGCTGCAATGGGTAAAAGTGTGTGTGGATCCTTGGACTAGATTATAAATGGTGGCTGCTCAGGGATCAGGCGAAGAAAGGACACTGTTTCCCCAACTGCCTGCTTTTCCTGTGTGCTTTGTGGGTGAATCATAGAATGGTTTGCATTGGATGACACCTTAAAGATTGTCTAGTTCTGACCCCCCTGCCATGGGCAGGGACAGCTTCCACTAGACTAAGTTGCTCAAGGCCCCATCCAGCCTGACTTTGAACACTGCCAGGCCTGGGGACTCCGCAACTTCTTTGGGCAACCTGTTCCAGTGCCTCACTACCTTCATGAGGGAATTTTTTTTCCCTAATATTACACCTAAATCCATCATCTTCCACTTGGAATACTTTATCCCTTGTCCTTTCACTACTTGCCTTTGTCAAATGTCCCTTTTCAACCATAAATTCTTGGGCATTGTTTTCTTTTTGAATGGCTGTTGAGGTGACTCACCTCTGTCTCTCAGGAACTTCATCAGACCTTTGGTATGGCTTTATGCAGCATTTTGTTTCCTTAGGATCTCATGAATTCTGGTTCAAAGGAAGTACATAGCTTAGCTTCACTCAAAAGAAAATAAGGAATTGCAAGAAGGTGTTTGGGACAGCCCCAAAACTCAGAATTTATTTTTAAACAGTAAAACAGACTCCGTTCCCCTCTGTTACTTCCACATGCTGCAAGGCTGAGCAGATAACTCCAAACCAGTTCTGAAGTGTTGAAAACCTGACATGAAAAGGTCCTGCATATTGTCCCATGAGAGCAGCATTAATAGCTCTGTGTGGGATCACTCCAAAACCAGGAGGGCTCTGGTCTTTAATGGAATTGGCTCTCCTGTAAGCACGAAGCTGAGCTGTACTTGTTCTGCTCTAGCTTCTTTAGGGTCAGAACCATTCTCACAGTAGAAGGTTTTTGTTTTATACTGGTGTGAGGAGGTTGGTAAGTGACCCAAGGAGGTCACCACACTGAATCAGGCAATGCCACACTCAAGTTTTGTGGGCTTCTGTCATTCTGTGAAGTTGTCAGGGACTGTTTTGCACCACATGAGGAGCTTTGCTGAGACAAAACTAGTAGAGCTCTGTGGTGTTTGTTGTAGGTAGGTCAAGGTGAATGCTCTCTCATGAAATAGCCTTTTATGCAGCTGACCTTCAGACCTTTCTGTGTAGTGCACAGCATCCTCCATAAATTACATCATCTCCTCCATTTTCAGCTCTAAGCATACAAACCTGTCATCTAGCTTGGGCCTTTCTGCTGCTGTTTTGTGCTCCTGTGGTGTCTCCTGCCACAGATCTCCAACTGATGGAGCAGTGAGGAGGAAGGGTCATGTGGCGGTCGTGGCTCTGAACTGAGGCGCAGAGATCGAGGGGAGTAGAGGTTTTGCTTCACCAGCATTGTTAGACCTTGTTGACTTTTATTACTCAGTTCTTAATCCATAAAGTGAGACTGAAAAAACCTCCCTAAATGCTGGCAGAGCCAAGGGGCTGATTTCAATACCATTTGTGAGAGGTTAGAGCCCAGATCCTTGAAGTATGTCAGCATCTTTTTTTTTTTATATTTAACAGCTGCTGAATGAAGCATCTAAATAAATCAATCTCATGGTTTGGGGCTGGCTTTATTCGTGCTTTTTGAGCCTTTTGGTTTGGCAAAACCATGATAAACTCTTTTTGGACCAAGGCCACCTTTGCCTTTGAAATCCTGTGAAGCAGCAGACAAAGCTGTGCTCCTCTCTCAGTGTTTTGCAGCACTAAGGGGGCGATGGACTGGGAGCTGCGTGGAGCGGTCCAGCTGTTCCCACACAAATCCTTCATTTGAATGAAAGGAGCCTGTGGCTGTTAAAATGATAGCAGTGAATGGCACCAGGAACACGACAGGCAGATGGGTGTTCATGTAACAGCTGTAAAAGGCCCATATGAGAAAACTGGGATAAAGGCTAATTTATTCTACTTCACTTGGATTGCATTGTTGTTGTTATTTTTGTTTGGGTTTTTTTCTGAATGAATTGGGTACTTGGTGATCCAGTGGCAACATAATTTCCAATTGTGAAGTGATAACGAACAATTGCCAAAGCTGTCAGGTACTGCCAGCTGGAGGACTGGTTGCTGGGAGCCTACACACACCCAAATAACTGGGAAATGTCTCAGTAAGACATAGCTTCAGGACATGGGTGCCTGCTGAAGTGCAGAAACATTTGTTGTTTCCTTCCTTTTCCAGTCTGCCTCTTTCTCCTGCTGTACTTGGGTGCTAAAAACAGCTTCAGTTCCCCAAGCATGAGGAAGAAGATCCAGCACAAAGCTATTGAGATGACTGGGAGCCAACAGTATATGACCAAGCAAGGAGGTTCACAGAGCTGGACTTGTTTGGCTGGGCAGAAGCAGCAAAGCAGCTCCCTACGAGCGATCTACAGCTGCTTGTAGGGGAGTTGCTAAGAGGAGGGAGATGTTAGCGCCAGATAATAAAACAAGGGGGCAGTGGCTGTAAAACAGCTATTTGGAAACTGCAAGTTGAATATTAGGAAAATAGTTTTCACTAGAAAGGAAGTGCAGGCCTGGGACGGGTTGTCTAGACAGGCTGTGGAAGCGCCATCCTCGGAGGTTGTGGAGTCTTGGCTAGACGGAGCCGTGGCTGACCTGAGCCAGCCCTGGCAGGGGTCCCGCGTTGAGCGGGAGGCTGAGAGGTCCCTCCCAGCCAATATTTCTGTGATAAGAGATATTGGAAGGGAAAAAGCTATCTGCAAAAACACTTATTTTAATGCTCAGCATCGGACAGGACTAGTTGAGGGACAGGAATCATGAGGAAAGCATTTCTTAAATATGTGGAGAGAAGAGCAACTTAATGCAATAAAAGAAAAAGAAGTCCAGGCACTGGTTTTTTTTTTTTTTTACTTCAGGCTTCTTGAAAAGAAGTTCTGCAGCATCTCAAACTGGAGCTATCCATTTCCATATATGTAAGCCCATACATCAGTGCCTCTGTCATAGCTTTTCTTCACTTTGAGACAATTAAGCATGGATTCTATGGGTTTCTTGTTCCCAGCACATTTACTGTATAAACAAAACTTGGGGTTTATTGTGTTTACTCATTTGGAAAACAGAGAATACTTTGGGTGAAGACTCTAAGATTTTGTTGAACTCACTTCAACATTTTTTCCTGTGTCATAATAGTTGGCTGGTCACAGCAAAGTGTAGTAATGGGGTGATTGTGGCTGAAATCAGAACCATGTACCAGAGGCTGGTTGGATTTTCTGTGTCAGTTTTGGCTGCTACAAAAATTTGACTAATTGGTTGATTCTGAAGATAGAGAAAAATCTCAGCAAAAGATAAAAAATGGATACTTTGAGCCAGTAGTAGTTCTCATGTCTACAAATGTTCAGAATTTCCCAAAGCTTCCTTCTTCTCCTTGGAAAGCATGAGCTGGTGATGAGGTTGAGGAGTCATGGGGGAAACAAGTGGTGAATCACAGAATTAACCAGGTTGGAAGAGACCTCTAGGACCATCAAGTCCAACCTAACCCTTCTAATTAACTAAACCTTGGCACTAAGTGCCTGGTCCAGACTCCTTTTAAACACCTCCAGGCATGGGAACTCCACCACCTCCCTGGGCAGCCCATTCCAATGCCAATCACTCTCTGTGAAGAACTTCTTCCTAACATCCAGTCTGAACCTGCCCTGGTGCAGCATGAGACTCTATCCTCTTGTTCTGTCCCTGGTTGCCTGGCAGAAGAGCCCAACCCCACCTGCCTACAACCTCCTTTCAGGTAGTTGTAGAGAGCCCTGAGCCTCCTCTTCTCCAGGCTGCACACCCCCAGCTTCCTCAGCCTCCCCTCACACTGCTGTGCTCCAGCCCCCTCACCAATCTTGGTGCCCTTCTCTGGACATGTTCAAGCACCTCAACATCTTTCTTAAACTGAGGGGCCCAGAACTGGACACAGTACTCAAGATGTGGCCTAACCAGCACCATGTACAGAGACAGAAGGACTTCCCTGGTCCTGCTGGTCACACCATGAAGGACTGGTCATGTTTGCTTCCAGGTAGTGGCAGTGCTTAGGCAGATCTCCTAGGCAAGACAAATTCTGCCCGAGCTTGGTGCTGATGCTGTGAAGCAAAGAGGTGATATTTTTCTGCCTACAGGCTTCCTAAACTCTCCTGTGCTGAATCTTTCCAAGCTGCAGAATAAGGAATAGAGTTTAAAGATCCATGTGAAATGACAGAACTCCTGGGGCTTCAGCAGAGCAAGAATTTCAGCTGTGTTTTCAATAACCACTCTCCTCTCTCCGATTTTTCTCTTGAGGGCAGGCTTCTCACGCTTGCTGTGGGGAAATTACCTTGAAGGTGTTCTGCCAGCAGCCTAATTCTGGGCTGGTTCCAGTTTGCTTGGCTAATGGGTAAACGGTTGAGTTATCTTGGGAGCTTAGTCACATCAAGATACTGCTCATACCAAGCACTAATTCATTTAGTTGCATAGAAGGCTTTTTGAGATGATGGCTTCATCATGAGTCAGTTATTCATTATCGCATTCCTCTGACGTTACACAGCAATATTGGAGCTGCCACAAGAAAACAGATGAACGATACAAGATTAGATGGACCTTGTCTGTGATAATGGCTAACGTGGCATGCCTCAGACAGACACAAACAACCAGGGCGTTGCATCAGGCTGCTCATGCGAGGCAGACAGAAGCCTTCCTCTCAGCCCCTGCCTGCGGTTAGCTTCTATCTAGAAACAGGAAAGTGACTTTGCAGCTCGATTCCAGCTACTGGCGTGGTGAAATCCCTGCTCTTAACCGTGCCTAATTATTCCTTTTCAAAATCTTGTTAAGGTATTCTCTCCAATTAGCGCTCGTTTCAGCGAGCCGCACGGATTAATTAGATGTTGCACTACAGAAAAAAAAATAATTATGCCTTTTTAACCAGTTTCAGTTATTTACTTCTTTAAATGTTAGTTTTGTGAAGCGGGCTGGCTGGGTGCCACAATCATTTGAGCAGAATCTAACACAGATTAATGAAGGAACTTGAAAAGCAAGCAGTAAGTCCCCCAGCATTTTGTAATTAAGCAGTTTGATTAAAAACAACTGGAACAGCTCTCTACGCCGAGACACAGAGTGGAACAGCTCTCTGCATTGAGACCTCTGGAACAGCAAATATCAAAACCAGGACTGAAAGTAATTTCAGTAGCTTTTTTTTTTTTTTTTCCCCTTTTCCTTTGGCTACCTGATAGTTTCCTAGGAGAGGCTTTTGAAGAGCAGGCATTTAGGCAGTGTGGATATTATTCCCCAACTTTCTGCTTTGCAAACACAGAATCACAGAGGGATGCAGCTGGCTTTCTTTTGAAGAAGGAACTCAAATGCATGTGCTGACATGATTCTGCTGCTCTGCACACACAGCTTGTGTAATTCAGAGAAGGTGACTTTTCAGTATGAGCTGAGAATTGGTGCCACCAGCTTCAGCACAATGCTTCTGCCTTACAATGATGCCAGGAGACCTAACCAAGGGCCTCTGAAAGGACCTGCGCACAGATGGCTTGTGCCTACAAAAAGCTGTTGCCCATGCTGGACTAAAGGTGTAAAATTGCTGCTGGGGTAAAACTCCAGCACTGATTTTGGGGAAACTGTGCTGATTTACACTGACTGAGAAGCTGGCTCTGAGTAAAGCTAGGCATAGTAAGTAGTCTGATTGTGAGCATCCCAGGGCTTCTCTGGGCTTCTTGCTGTCTGTGTGAGCAGTAACTGATGTGAAGAGGGCTGCTCTGAAAAAGCTGATGGTGCAGCTTAGGTGCCAGGCAGTGCTAAATGTCGTTCACCTCGTGTTAAGGGCAAGTCAGGTAGACAGAAAAAATACAGATGTGCTTCTCCTTTGTCCTAGCATCACCTGCCTGAGTTACATTTCTGTGGAAATGTGCCTGTCTGAGGCCTCAGACATCAATTTTCTCTCATTTTCTAACCCATTTAGCTCTCTCTTTCACAGACAGATCTTGTTTAGAATCAATAGCTCCCCACTATCAGACCATTTGGTGTATATTCATTTATTGGATTTTTTAAAAAGGAGAGGAAGAAAACTTAAAAGAGGAAATATGGGGTTTTCTTTGGCAGTCTAGCATGTGAAGACGTTTTCTTTCAGCATTTAGCATGACTGTATTACAAAACGCGGTTGAAACTATTTACACTCCAGCTTGACTTAGAAAAGATGTTGTAGCCTGCTGATGGATTTTTCTAACGACCCCCAACCCTGAGACATCAAATGCTGCCTGGGCCCTTTAGTCACTCCTCTCCTCAGGTGCATCATCTACAGATTTGCAGCAGGTCATGAAGTCTTTTGGATCTGACCTCTACCAAACTATGATACTAAATGAATTCTTGGGGAGATCTGACAGTGACCTGTTCCATCATTCTGCTGTTCCTCTGCAGAGGACACAGGACTCAAGGTGTGGCCTAACCAGTGCTGAGTACAGGGGAAGAAAATAGCCTAGTTTTTCCTGCTGGTCACACTATTCCTGATCCAGGCCAGGATGCCATTGGCCTGGGCACATTGCTGGCTCATGCTCAGCTGCTGTCCACCAGTACCCCCAGGTCCCTCTCTGCCTGGCTGCTCTCCAGCCACTCTGTCCCCAGCCTGTAATGCTGCATGGGGTGATTGTGGCCAAAGTGCAGAACCCAGCATTTGGACTTGTTAAAACTCATGGCACTGGACTGTGCCCATCTGTCCAGCCTGTCCAGGTCTTTCTGCAGAGCCCTCTTACCCTCTAACAGGTCTACACTTGCTCCCAACTTGGTATCATCTGCAAACTTACTGCTGGAGGACTCAATCCCCTCGTACACATCAACAATGAAGATATTAAACCTTTGCATGGAAGTCATTGCTTGTGCATGCAATAAATGGTTTCCATTGTATATCCATAGGTTGACTTTCTATTCCATTGCATGTATAAGCGACATATGTCTATTGCAAACCAGAGAGCTTTTTTTTCTGAGCCAGCCTGAGCTCACAGGAAAATGCTTTGTCAGACAGAAGGATAACCAAGAGACTGCTCTCTGCAGTAAAACAAACACAAACAGCATGTACAGCTCTATTACCTGATTTCAGTGCTGTTGTTCCTGATTTGCCTGAATCTAGAAACAGCAGCAGCAGCAGGTCAGTCTATCCTCTCTCTCACACTGTGAATGCTGACAGACTCCATGCTGGAGATCTGATGGAATTGGTTTTAATTGAGTAGATCCAGCAACATGGAAGAGATTGCCTGTAGAGGGGAACTTCCCTCACATGTGGCTCTTTTAAAGCCTTCTGTGTCATGCAAGAAGGTTGAAGAAGAAATTTATTTTAATAATTACAGTTACTTATGTCTTTGGGAGGCAATGCATGCCTGTCTGTACAGTTAAAGAAGCCAATGATCCCTAGGTGCAATGCAGTGTGTTCCCCAGGAACCAGGCCACAACTGTTATTGTAGCAGCAATTACTGAAATGGGCTAGCACAGCCCTCTTCTCAGCAGCCTTTTTCCTCATGGAGAGGAGGATACATTCAGGGTCCAGGGAAGAGAGATAGTTCTGCATCTGCTGTGTGCCAGAAGCCTCAAACACTTCATACACCAGAGACAAAAGTCTTTCTGTTATCAGGTGTCCAACCAACCTGCTGGAGAGGCTTTTGTTGACGTCAAGGCTCCCTGTGTATCAGAATGGTTAGTACAAGGCAGCCTGAGTTTGGGACCATGGTTTTTAGCTGAACATAATGGCTTGGAATAAAGAAGTATTGACACAAAATAAGTTAACTGAAGGTAAGCTAAAGAGAGCTGGCAAAATAGGTTCAGTGCAGTTAGCATAGACAATCTCTTCCATCCATGCAGAAAGGAACTCTGCTCTGGGAGCAAACATAGCTTTAGTCAGATAGCTCAAGAGATGCTAGATCTGCACTTCAGTAGTCCAGTTTTCAGTGCAAGGTGCATGACGTGGATCTGAGAGGCTTTGTGCTTGTGTAGGACTAATCTTTGCAGCTCTTGATTCACTGCATTTAGTACTCAGTATCTTTGCTCTCGTACTTCCTCTGGTGATTTTAACAGGTGTATTTTCATTGAGACCCATACTTACAGTGGAGATTACTGTGAAGGAAATACAATCACCATTTTCCCCCTCTTTTCTCCAGCGTGTGCCTATCCATTGTTTTAATGTGATTTTCGTAGACGAGAGCTTCACCTCTTCACATTTTTTGAAATAATAGATGCAAGTGTGTACAACCAGTACAAGCTTCACCTGTTTTAGATTGCTTTTTGTTTAGTGCTTTCTGCTCAGGGTGGG
The DNA here is from genome assembly GCA_013396835.1 of Psilopogon haemacephalus. NCBI lineage: Eukaryota > Metazoa > Chordata > Aves > Piciformes > Megalaimidae > Psilopogon > Psilopogon haemacephalus. The sequence goes on along the minus strand of VWZI01019119.1, from coordinate 1,005,517 downwards.
AACCAAGGCTGGAAAACATAAAATTCCCAAAAGCAAATGTTATTTCCAAGCTCCAGTACAGTGGCCCCGAACTCATGGCTCTAATCCCTCCTGTTATCCATAAAACCTTGTGAGAGCTGAGGAATGCTGAACTGCATCTTCCTTGCATCATGTCTTGTTCTTCAGTGCTGTTGCTTATGGCCCCCATAGGTTAAGGGTCAACGCATGTACATAAGGTCTGAGTCTGTGTTTGGGTGAAGGCTTGCACTGATGTGTTGTATAAACTATCCTGCTTGGTGTATTTTCTTGCACTTTGTTCACTGTATTCTGTTTGCTTTCTACATGAGATTTAGAAAGCAAACATCCCCCAATACCTTAGCCCCAAATCAGTGACATTCTATGGCTCAATGTGAGCAAGGGCTGCCACATCTGCCCATCTGCTTAGGTCCAGCTCACAAAGCTCACGTGGAAGGCTAACAACACAAGCATAAAATCTGCACCCTTGTATTTTGATGTGATAATGAGCAATATGAATTCTGTTTTGCTGTTTATCTAGACTAATGTGAAGCAAAGAGGTGTGAAAAATATTGTATGGCTGGCCACAATGAAGTTTGTCCCAAAACAGTGAAGTCTGCATAGACTAGTAATAAGTTCACCTCATTGCTACGCAGATGAAGCTGCTGAACGTGTAAAGGTTCTGCTCTTAAGCATTCCCTTAAGAGTAAACAGCCCTTCCTGGGGAGGTTGAAATAATGATCTATTTAGGCTTTAATTCAGAGTTTAAATTTCACCTACATCTCTTTGCCTAGGCTATCTCAAAATCCAGGCCCTACTGAAATCCTCTGGAGACCCAAATGAAGATCTGAAGACCTGAATCTGAAGCCAGCCAAGAGGCAAAGGGACTCGGGAGAAATCTAGGCAGCCTGAATATGCTCTTTAGTGGCTATTCACATCTTATATGTTCTTTAGCCAGCAACTTACATCCAAGAATGTAATATCCTCCTCCACTCTTTCCTCTCTTTCTGTCCAGTCCTACAGCCCTTACGTGAACTTTAAGTAATTCCCATCAAAGTCAGCTGGTTTGCTGAGTGGAGTTCCAATCCCTCTTGGCTCTGTGTATAGTGCAGCTTTAAATCCTGGTAATAAAAGAGATTGGGAAATCTTCAGAGAGTTAGCAAAGCACAGGCCAAGTCCCTATCCTGCTCACTGCCTCATCAGCCCTTTTCTGAAGAGAAGGTAACTCACTGTCCAGTCTTCCCAAGTCCAGCAGAGAGACCTTAAAGCCTGCTACCTTTCAGCTGAAGATCTGTCTTGAATTCCTCTTCCCTGAGGCCTCAGGATAAATTATAAAGCAACCCTCTTGGCCCAGTCCTAGTGAGGAGGTTAATAAAATACCTTCTCAAGACTGACAGTCTTTCTTGACAGCCCTTATGGCATCCCTTTGATGCTTTCCTGACAAGAGCTTCCACAGTAGTAAATTATACCTACACACAAAGCCTTCACTGAGAAATGAGGGCTGTAATATTTTGCACCTACTGGCCCTAAATGCAGAAAGAAGCAATTCTAAGTGGTGCACTTATCAGGCTTAGCTTGAGCAATGATTCAGGCTTCCAAGAAAGATACAACTGAAGTGGTTTTATTGCTCTAAATGGGATGAAAATTCACTTTTTATCAAAGCATCAAGACCCCTAAACAGATCCTAAATATATACTTAATCAAGGCCACTAAAAAGAAGCCTCAATTGTTCTTTGGTAGAGAGACCTTTCTAAGTGAACCTGGTGCATGCTAAACAGAAGAAGGCAAATGCCTCTTAAACACTGTAGCAGTTGCAGTTGCTGTCCTGTTCCCTGAGCTGCTCTTGAACTGCAGCTGGACCTTTTCTCCTTGGATTCTGGGTGCTCTTCATGTTTGAAAGTACTGAATCTGTAATATTTGAAAGTACTGAATCTGTAATTGTCTTGGTCTGACAGTGTGTACTGATGGAAGTGCCTTAGAGAGGAACCCAACTGGAGTAGAGGAGGAAGTCCCTCTCCAGAACCTCAGGGCCTTGCCAGAGAGATCTGCAACAAGGCACTGTCTTTCAAGGCTTCTTTATTGATGTGTCTGAACTGCATCACTTACCCTGAGCACCTTCAAGCTAGGGAAATAGATAGCAACGTGAATCAGTGCCTGGATCCAATATCTGTGGCTTAGGATCAGCTCACTGAAATACAGGCAATTGTGAGAGATGCTGTACCAGGGGATGGCAATAGGAAACTGCCAGCTCTAATGCACCTTTCTCTTCTCCCTACTAATTGTTTTAGATAATGAGGGAGCTGGAAGCACTCATGATGTTTAAGCCTAGAGGGTTGAATCCCAGCAGAGCTGACTCAGTTGTTCATCTTTGCAAAGCAGATAAGCTTGGTGCTGTGTGTGGCAGGAAAGGAAAGGCCTGCTTCTTGTTCTGAAAGAGGGGCTGCATTTAACAACGCTTAGGAAGGTGTCCTTCCCAATCTCTTGCCCTAACTGAAGTGGGGAAAAAACACTATCAGAAAAGATGCATTTGCTCAGAATCAGTTTTTTAACCATCTCAAATGGTAATTTTCACCATGTGGAAGAATCTACAGAACAAGGAGAAGGAGCTGATGCATTCTGGCTGTGCAGTTGCTGCCCAGCAGCCTCACTGCAGAGCTGTTGATACTCCATGTGTGCACTGTTCTGGCTGGCTAAGGCCCCCACCTCAGTTTTGCATTTCCTAGAGTTGAAGGTGCTTATCTTGCATCTTTCATACATGCTGCTGTTATTTGCTTTTCCAAAATACTTCTCTTCAACTAACTTATTTTCTAGCCTGGTGACAAACATGCTTGTGCTGATATAGAATCATAGAACAGTTTGGGTCAGAAAGGCTCTTGAAATGTCATCTGGTCTAACCACCTGGCAATGAGCAGGGACATTCTCCACTAAATGAGCTTGTGTGGGAACTCATATTCTCTGTGACATACTCTTTAGGTAGCTCCTACATGCAAGGTAGAATGAGTTGTCTCTATCTGCTCAAACATGCCTCAAGGATGATCAGAGGGCTGCAGCACCTCTGCTACAAGGACAGACTGAAAGAGTTGGGGCTGTAGAGTCTGGAGAAGAAGAGGCTCTGAGGTGACTTTATTGTGGCCTTTGAGTATCTGAAGGGGGCCTACAGAAAAGCTGGGGAGGAACTTTTTAGGCTATCAGGTAGTGACAGGTCTAAGGGGAATGGAGTAAAGCTGGAGGTGGGGAGACTCAGACTGGACATGAGGAGGAAGTTGTTGAGCATGAGTGTGGTGAGAGCCTGGAATGGGTTGCCCAGTGAGGTGATTGGGGCCACATCCCTGGAGGTGTTTAAGGTCAGGCTGGATGAGGCTCTGAGAAGCATGATCTGGGGTAGGGTGTCCCTGTCGATGGCAGGAACTAGATGATCCTTGTGGTCCCTTCCAACCCTGATTGATTCTATGATTCTATGCTCACCTCTACAGTGAACTGCTCGAAGCCCAGAGCTTTTTCCTAGAATCTGGGGGGTTCTTTGGTATCTTTTCCTGAAGTGTTTTTTTCTTTTGTTTTGTGTTGTTTCCCCAATGACTTTTACTTCCTATTTTGTAGTTGCAACTCCACTATAGGAAGACAATAGGACCTACCCAGCAGCCATCTTTTTTAAGAGGATGCTGTAGGTCAGAGGCAAAGGCCTTTTCCCTATATGTTTTTCTTTACAAATACCCCATTCTGGTTATCTTCCCTTTACCCCTGAGTGCTGCTGTCTCATGTGTGTTTATTTTTTTCTGCATTTCCTTGAGGGATTCTGAGGAATGTGTCTGTTTTCAGTGGGGAGGGATGCCATTCTAACAAGTGTCATGTTTACCCTGGGACTCATGTGGCAGGAAAAGGAGAATTTCCAGGGAGGAGTGGAGACGTCGTTAGGGGAATCCACTTGATCTGTCCCCACAGTTTTATGCTGTATTACCCTCTGGGGGGTTCTTACTCTAGTCAGAATTGTGGATTGACATAGCTGTTTGCTATTCTTAGCTGCTTTTGAGAGAAGCCAAAAATAGTGGTTTCCATTAGTCATTTCCCATGCTGACCATCTCAAGGCTGTGACAGGGCATGATGCTGGCCCTCAGCCCATTGCCAGCATCCAGGAATTAGGGTGGAGGCGTCTCCCTACAGGCTCTACGTTGAAGGGAATTCCTTCTCAAGGGTGAAAGTTCACATTTTTCCTGGGGCTGGGGATTCATCCTGTTCCCTCAGCCAGGGATTAAACTATGCTAGGCAGCTTCCTCAAGTTTGACATGTCTGGGGCTCCCAGAGTTTGATGGGCTCTGCTGAGCCACTGTATTGCAGTACAGCATGGCCTGACACTAGGGGTAGCATCAGCTTTGGTATAGAGTCAGAGAATTTGCATTGATGTAACAAGAGTAAGGCTAATCCCAAATCTGTATCCTTTCCCTTTTTGTTTTCTGTTCTGATTGTTTGAGGTTCACAGAACTGTGGTTGGTTTTGTTTGTTTTCTCTGCTGCTTTTCAAATTTGCCAGCTGCCTTCATTCTTGTGGCATTCCTGGTGCGAGAGGCAGGGCAGCAGCTTGAAGGCTGCTTGTGAACATCTTGCAGTCCAAGTTGGCAGCCAGGAATGACAGAAGGGTTGGGTGAATAGTAAATGTTTTGCTTGTGTGAGCCTAATGTTCAGTTCTGTGTCACTAAATCACAAGCTGTATGGAGCATCCACCTGAGCAAAGACTTTGTTCTCTGAAACAGTGTGTTCTAAAGTGATAATGGCATTAATAATATCCAAAAGGTGTGTTAGCTTTTGGAGGTGGTGTATTTAAAGCAGAGAATACATTGTGATAGAGAGAATGCTGCTGCTTAGTGGTAGCTTGGCATTATTCTCCGTTCCTCCCACTTCTATCTGTACTTTACAGCTTTGGGTGTATTTTTCTGACTTATTTATTGCTGCTCAAACTTTTTTAGTGTGTGCAGAATGTTCAGGAGGCCTTCAGAGGAGACACATTAGTCATAGCTTAGTGGAATCCTTGGACTCATCTCTTATTTCTTGACACCATCAAAGTTTGTTGGAGCCTAACAGGCAGCAGTGCTTGACCTGCACCACAGAGAACACAAGTTGAGGTCATTTGTGTTTTAGAACAGGCTCCAACTCCCCTGTGCAGAGCAGACTTACCTGTGCTGCTGCCCCTAGCTTGCTATCTGTGAGGAGAAGTTGAATCACCTCTTCAGCCCCAGCACTTCCAGCAAGCTTCTGATTCTGTTGTACTCGGTTGCATATTCAGACATCTGGAGCAATTTGCTCTTTCCTTTTACCCATTTTAAATGCAGGAGGTTGCAATTTCAGTGTGGTATCAAACCCTTCTCTACACTGCAAGATAAGCACGTAGGGCACCAGAGTAAGATAAAGCTGAGAGCCATCAAGAGTGGCTTCTGCCTTGGTGTGCAGTTCTCTGCTCTCAGCAGTATCTTAGCACTGGGCAAGGAAACTTGGTTTGTTTTTTTTTT
>VWZI01019119.1:980431-999962 GCA_013396835.1 Psilopogon haemacephalus | reverse complement strand
TTTTTTTTTTTTTTTTTGTTTTTTTTTTTTAATCACTGATTGTGCATTCCATAGCAGCAGCAAAGACATTTTGCTAGAGAGAGAAAACAAAGAAGCTTGCCAAAAGAGCCCCATACTTTAAGAGATAATTTTTAGCGCTCCAGAAAGGAAGAAAATGCAGTGAGAAATTACCAGAAAGTGTCTGGAGTCAAACATATGATTCCTCTTTCCCCTTACTGCCCATCCAGGGCTTTCTCCCTATTCATTTCGTTCTCACGTGCTCTTGCTAATTCCTTTTAATGGCACAAGTTACCTGCAACTGGGGCTTGCTTAGCAACTCAGAGCCACAGAAACTCTTGGGTCTGCTATTTCGCAGGCTTTAGCTGGAGCAGGCTGAAATGTGATACTCCTTGTAGAAGAGAGAGCACCACCACAGAGCAAGTTTCTTTTTCAGCCTGTGTGGTTCCAAGTCACCTCCGTGACTTGCAGCCCATGTGCCAGCTCTGCTGGGCTGTGAATGATGATATCCAGGGGGAAAAGTGGGATGTAAGCTTTAGCTCAGTGAAAACGCTTCAGAATTTCTGGAAGTGNAAAAAAAAAGCCAGCTTTGGGTCTGTTAATTTAAGTATTTTTTCGTGTAGTTAAGGTTTATTGCAGAGAGCAAAGACTTCTGGTGCTAATCTTCAGCTGGTAAAAATTAGTGTATTTCCACAGACAAATGAATCTGCTCCGACTTCTTCCAGCTCGGCATTTGACTTACTACACAAATAACCAAGTCGTGAGGTAGGGATGTAAGGACGAAATTAGCCAAGCTGCAGCTTGGCAAGAACCTCTGCGCCGTTTCTGAGGGCCCTGGATGCTCAAGACTAGAATTGGCCCAAACTCTCCTTGCAAAGAGGATTAACAACTTAATGCCTTTCTAGTTGCTAAGTGGTGGCAGATCGACCCCGCTCGGCTTTCACAGTTGATTGTTGTTTTGCAATTACTGTGAGGCAGCTCGGAGGGGTCGAGTTCAGGCTTCGGGGCCCCAATCTGTTTCCTATTGCCGCTGCCCGCGGTGTGGTTGGACGTCCAAGTGACGTGGGATCGTTCCTTGCTCCCTCATTGGGCAGCTTGAAGCATTTCGAGCAGGAGAAATAATTAATAACACACTGCCCTGTTGCGCCGATGGAAGCTGCAGGTGTTTGACGTTTCCCAAACCTGCGTTTTCTAATAGGAGGTGGAAATGTATCGGCGGTGGAGCTCTGAGGGGTTTCCATGGAGGACAGGACCTCCATTGTACTTGGCGCTGCACAAACGCTGAAGAGATGTCCCCTACTCCACAGCGTTTACAGGCCAAGTAATTTTTTAATCCTATTGTTACAAATTACAATGCATCGTGCCTTACAACTGGGTAACACAATGTTCATGAAGCAGAAACAAAGATGCGCAGAGAGACACAGTGCCCACTTGAAAACCATACATCTGTCAGAAGCACTTGACCTACTTTATATTAACGACCTTCAAAGGTACTGTCACGGATATAGATTTGGAGGGGTAGGGGAAGGGAGGGGGAAAAGAAAAGGAAAAAAAAAATAAAAGATTGCCTTTTGAGTTAGTGTTCGGTGTCTGAAATCGCTTTGCGTGCAGTCAGCTTTGCATCTGAGCCCTTCGCTTCTCACCTTCGTGATGTCCATTGAAGAAAATTATTAGCAGTGAATTTTGAGGCATGAAGCATCTTTGGAAGTCTTGATGCTTTATAAACTGCCATCGCCGCTGATGCGTTCCGTGTCTGCCAGCATGGCAAATGTGATTGTCTTCCACTTTCCTTAGGAGTATGCAGCTTACAACTTATCGCCTTTTTTTCCCCGCCCTGGCTAACCTTCACTTTGTTTTCTTTGTTTAGAAGTCGTCCTGACAAACAGTTTTACGTTTGGGGTTTTTTGGGTTTGGTTTTTTTTGTTTTTTTTTTTAGTGTTTTTGTGCTGAGTAGCCAAGGGGGATTTCGAACTTGTCAGAAGAAAATTTCAGTCGAGTTGCCTTGGAGAAGCTACCGCGGGTGAATCGCGCTCCCCTTTCCCTCTTTCCTACAAAGCTGATGCAGCTAGTTACAGTTTGCACCAGGCTGCTGCTCAGGTGCTACAACCTCAGTGTTCCCTTCCCATAGACAGAAGCAAACGGCCCCAAACAGCAAAGAAAATGGTAATTTAACAAAGATTTCCTCTTGGATTTTTGGGGTTTTTTGCTTAAAGAGTGTGTATGGGAAGACTCACTTATGGGCACTGCCATCCTTTGCAGCAATTCGTTTTGTAACAAAAGGGGTTTTTTTGCTTTTGTGTTTTTCACAGAGGCACAGAGATTTTAATTATTTTTTTCCCCTTTTACTCCCAAAATTTTGTAAAAACCTCCGAATGTTTTCCAGAGTTCTGCCTTAGAAAACTAAAGATTGAGCCTCCTGAGAGCAATCTATGGTTGGGCAACTCAAAAGCATCCTTTAAGAAACGGAGGAGCTCTACTTCATTAAATTAAATGCAGTACTTAGGATGAGGGAATGGACTGTGTGAAATATCTTTTTATCTGGCGTGGTTTTGTAAAGAAATGAGACAATTTAAAGGTATGCTAATCTGTCCCATTATTCTGCAGCGAAGAGAAATTGCCTTTCAGACACAAGTGTCACAGTTAACACCTCTTTGTAAAAGATAAATGATAATGGAAGAGGAAAACAATTCCTGTAGTACTTCCAGCCAGGAGGAAAACCCTTGCGGATGAAGCCGAGGAAGATTGTAACAGACAATGCATCATAAAACAAACAACCACGAACGAGCAAAAGCTAAACTTAACAGAAAATCATTTCCTTTTATTTTCATTTCGCTTGACTTATTTTCCCGTGGCAATCAAAATTGATGCTTCTGCTGGAATCCGCATGTTTGTGACACTCTTTTGCCATCATAAGTGCACTTTTGCAAAGAGATTTAAGGACCTGCCAGAACTCTGAACTGCCCTGTGGAGCATCTTCTCTCTTTCTCTATTGACTCTAAGGAAGAGAAACTTTCTCCGGTCCATGCTGGTTTGATGCCTCTCTTCTGCCCAGCTCTGCAGTCTTGGAGCTGAAATTTTCAAGACACCCAGTGGGGATTCCACATTTTTGGCAAGAATTGGCCATAAAAATACCTTTAGACCCATTTGATGTTTCCAGCCTTTGTGTTTCATTCTCTCTTATCTCAGCACGCAGCTGGCAATGGCAAGGGTCAGTCAGAAGGCCCAGATCCAACAAAGCACTCTGGCATATGGTTGCGTTTAAACATTAAATAGCAGGGACATCAAATCGTATGAATTAGGAAGAAGGATGATGTTGGTCAAAGCAATGAACCCCAGTGCCTTGGACTGGGGTGGTGGATCTGCCACAGGATCCCTGTTTGAGCTTGTAAAACACCTAACATTGCTTGCTAATCATGCAATTTCTTTGTGTCTTTGTTTCTAGGGTATCCAGACCCAAATATTCAGGGCCCTGTGAGCTTTATCAAATTAGACATTTCTAACTGTGATAAAACACACAGTTTTTCAAAAGTGTCTGCAGGCTTCCTCAACCCCTTCAGTTTTTCTGGACAGATTAGTGTTGTAGGGAATTTGGTTTGCATCTTAAAATGCAGACATTTGGAGCTCTACAGCCTGCAATCCCTCATGGAGAGGTGGGAGTGTGGCATTGTGAACTGCATCTAGAGACCTGTTCTGGGGCCATGGTGAACAGAGCAACCAACAAGTTCAACTGAGGTCAGGCCAGGCATGGTCTTTGGAAAATAGTGGACCATGTCTGCTTGAACACATCCACCTGCTTTGGTCTCTGCAAACTTTCATGTGTGGTTACCAGAGAGATGTTCTCTCGGATGCCATTGAGGGAGTCAAAGCCTACAAAGGGTTAAGGCGATTTCCCACCAATGACAACTGTAGCTAAGATCTTCCTCCTGCCTAAAGATACTGCAAAAATCATAGAATCCCAGAGTGGTGGGGTTGGAAGTGACCTCTGAAGATCATCTAGTGCAGCCTCCCCCAGCTAAAGTAGGGTCATCAAGAACAGGTTGTCCAGGATCATAATGTCCAGGCAGGTTTGAAATCTCTTCAGGGGAGACTTGACAGCCTCTTTGGGCAGCCTGCACCCTCAAAGTAAAGGCAACTTTCCCTATGTCTAGGTAGAACTTCTTATGTTCAAGTTTGTGCTCATTATCCAGGTGGAACTTCTTGTGTTCTAGTTTGTGATCGTTGTCCCTTGTCTCGCTGCTGAGAACCGCTGAGAAGAGTCTGGCCCCATCCTCTTGACACCTGCCTTGTAGATATTTTAGGTATTGAGAAGATCCTGTCTCTGATCTTTTCCAGGCCAAACAGTCTCAGGTCTCTCAGCCTTTCCTCCTCACAGAGATGCTTCAGTCCCCTCATCCTTCCTTCAGTTTTTGCAAGCTGAGAGGTACAATGCAAATACAGTGAGAGGTTATGCAAATGTGTGAACAGTTCTGATTTCCCCAGAGACTTTCTCAGTGCCATTTGATGGAGAAGCTCGAATGAAGAACTATTGCTCAGCACTCTTTAGGTATGTGAGATCTGACCAATAATACATTATTAAGAGAATGTCTTCTCATTTCGTGGGTATGCTGGGAAGATTGATTAGTCTTTGCCTGTAATATGCTGCAAAACTGGGAAGCATTATTTGCCATAAATGCTAAGTACTACTCTTACCGAGGCATCTGTGACTCAGTTTTAAATAAATAAAAGCCTGTGTCATTAACAACAACAGAAGGAATGCGTAAGGGCTGACTCAACTGCAGATTTGCAGTTGACAAATCTGAATTGACAAAGCTCAAGTAATTAAAAGCATGAGCTGGAAAAAGATCCTCAAACTTCAGAGCAGGTCTGAGACTTGCAACTCTGCAGTGCTGAAGGCTTTTAGCTTTGTATCTCAGTGCATGTTTTCCCTCCCTTTGCTTTGCAGCCAGATTGATACCTTGGCTTTTGTCTGGCCTCCTGTCTGAACACGGGGACTTCCCAGACTGTATGAACACAGTTTCTAAGGATTCCAAAACGATAAGCAGGAGATATCTGCAGAAGCTCTTGTGTCATCTCATGTACAGAACTTAAACCTGGAGCAATGATGTTTTACACTCCTTCTCAGCTTCATTAGTCTGAATGGGATGGGCTCACGAGGTAGAGTTCATTCATGAAGCTTTGGTGAACACAGAGAGAAATTCCCCCAGGAAGGTGCTCTGTTAAAAAAAAAAAAACAAACAAAAACTTTATAGAGCTTCCTTCTCTAGCCAGGCTGAGATTTGCAGAGAGACTAACAGAGCTGTGTGGCCAAACTTCTTTGCTTATCCTGCCCCTGCTAGGAGATGTCCTGTGAGATACTGAGCAGCTAGAAAGGAAAACATCCTTGTGGTTATTCCAAAAGATCCACCTAACCATCACCATGTTCTGCCTTCTCTTGGCTTCCCAGAGTTCTGCACTTCTCTGCCTCCTGGCTGGTGTCCTTTGCCACATCACATCAAACCATGAAGACCTAGTGGATTGTTTTTCTATTTCAGTTCCATAGATGAATTGACAAACTGCAGAATCTACCCACTCACTCTCCTGAGTTTTTCCAGTGAAGAGATAAGCTCAGCATCTTAATGTGGTATTGATCTGAGCCCTCTGGAATTTGAATTTGCTTGACTTTGTGAAGTTCACATAGGTAGGATATCTGAACATCAGATGCCTGTCAAGCTAGAGACTGGCCTGTTTGATCTGGCTAACTCATAATTAATTGAGCTGTTAATGTGAGTATTTGATAAGAACACCTGGGGGGGGTTTGGCACAAAAGGTGCTGGAGATGTGGAGCTTGACAGATGGATGCTCTCCAAATTTAAATCAGGTAGGTCTTAAACAATGATTTATAGCTGGTGAGAGTGGAATGTAAAGTGATGTGATATTTTCCAAGTGAGGCAGTCTGGTCTTTCTTAATCTCAGGATATAGGATGGAAGTGATCTGAGCTGTCTGTTAGCAGCTTTCATTTCAGCTGGAACAGGCTTTTCTACAGTGCTTTTTGTGCTGAGTCTCCCTAAGCAGTTTGCTGTGACAAACCACACCGCAGTTCAGTTTGTGGAGGCAACCAACAGAGCAGTGATAATGGATGTAATACCTCAGTACTGGTTTAGGGTTATGCTTTGACTTGCTGGCAAACTTCACACCCCAGGATATTTGACTGCAAGTCCTATCGCCGAATTTAATCTCCAGTGATAGGTACAGGGAGTATGGAAAGCTCTTACTCTTCCCTAGTTACATCTACAGAGATGATCAGCCAGGTGCTGTTGGGATTTCTGCAGCAGCTGTAGCAGCGTGTGCTGCAGCACACTGGTGTGCTAGCCAGCCAGCTGAGCAGCTTCTCTGTAACACGAGTGGAGCCAGAGAAAGAGGATCAGTTTTTGTTGATGTGGCATGTATCACTGGTGAGACTACAGCGTGCAGGGGCAGCAAATGAATGGTGTGGTCTGGCTGACTGGTTGCCTCCTTCATTTTCTGACAACGAAGCAGCTTTTCAACTGCAAATGGTTCCTGCTTACTTCTCCTGGTGTTAACACCCACCACAGGAGTGGACCCTAACAATGCTGTTATCACGAAGTCCCTTCTTCCTTCGAAGTTTGGACTTGCTGTTGCAGATCCTTTGTCATCCTGGGCTGTTCCAGCCTAATTTGGCTGCCTCTGGCCCTTGAACCTGAGCATGTGCTGTATGAAAAGAGAGAAGAGCTGACAACCTCCACACAGACCATCTTACTGTGTGGGTGGAGGGGGCCATACAGCAAGAACTTATTAGCCTCTTATTACATCATCCCCAAATACTTTTAACCTCAGTTGTACTAAGATTGTACCCAGAGCTGATAGAAACACCTGTTTTAACACATTCTTGGCTTGATTTGCTCCTCAAACTGGAAAATTCCTCCGGGGGAATGAATGCATTGCTTGAGGAGGAGGGTGTAGGAAGCAGAGGTTGTGCAAGGCACAGGGAGCGCTGCCTGCCTTCCCCTGCACTGTGTTATATATAGAACTCAACGTGAAAGCCCACTGCAGGGCAGCAGTAAGGATAGAGGCTTCACTGCTGGCTTTCTGATCAAGCTCATCAGCTGCTGAGCCCCCAGAAATGTTCATTTACCTCATAAGCTTCCTCCCTTTGTGTCTGATTGCTGTTGAAGTTAAACCAGTGCCTGCCCATGCAGTTTTGGACTTTGTGCTGTCGCTGTTCAGAGAGGATCTGAACTCACCACTGTGCCATTGTGAAGAACGTGTTGAAGCTGAGTTTCTCTGCCAATGTCTTCTCAATTGCTTTTGTTCCTTCCTCCTATATCAGTAAACCAAAGGCATCAAATTCCACTACAAAGCGTGTCCTTATTTCACAGGAGGTTCTGTTAAGTGTACTCACCGTCAGGGGCTCTGCTGTATGCTAAGTGACATGAAAAGGGATTTGTTTTTTTTTTGTATTGAATTGTGCTCCTATTCAAGTGTTAGCACTTTCAAAATTAATTTCTGGTGCTAAAAAGACTGACTCCTTCCTCTCTTAGGAAAAATACTGTCTCAATAGAAGATGAAATATATCACAGAATAACTAGGTTGGGTGTGAGGAGGAACATCTCAGTGTTTCTGGTCCAACCCTCCTGCTCAGATCAGGGCTAAGCTTGAATTCAGATGGGGTTGCTTAGGGCTTTGCACAGTAGGAGTTTAGTTAAGGATGGAGATTGCAGTCTCTCTGGGCAAATGTGTTCCAGTACTTGCTCTGAACTGTTCTTTCCTCCCCTTTTTCTAGCTACAATGTCTCTTACTGCGACCTGTGTGTTTGCTCTTGCTCTTTGTCTGTTCACCTCTAAGAAGAACTTGGCTCCATCGTCTCATTACTCCCCTGTTAGGTGCTTGAAGACTCTGATCAGACATCCTTTTAGCCCCCAAGTAGAGCAAACTCCACTTTTCCCACCACTCTTCATACTTGATATGCTCTGAAGCATGGTCTGTGACTATCCTAGTCATTCTCCTTTGAGCTTGGTCCAGCTCAGACTCATTTTGTTGACCTTGGTTTTCCCTCTCCCTATAGTTATTCCTAAGACCTGTTTCTAGGTTGATGTAACTAACTTAAAGGCTCTTTTCAGTCCTTTCATTTTTGCTAAAGTGAATTTCAGTTCTACTGAGATTACTTGAGACTGGCTGTTGCTTTATGAAGATGCTGGAAGTGGAAACAGTCAGAAGAGACAAACACAGAGGTAAAGGTTCTCAAATTGCAAGTTCTCATAACCTGGTGGAAGCATCACAGTAAAGTAGGCAGGAGCTTGCAGAAATCTTCTGGGGTTTTTTGTGTATCCACACACACAGATACAGTGCTCTGGCTTCCTTGTCAAATTCTGATGCTCAGTAACTGAAATATCTCTTAATCCAATCAGATCTGGTCTGTACGGCTGACACTCTGATTTCCTTGGGCCCAGCGTGGTGGTAGCCATGAATCCTTCTCAGAGGCAATTGGGAAATAATTAAAATCTGGAAATCATCATTCAGGCAAGGATGGAAAATATTTTCAATTTCCTAAGTAGCTGTGACAGTTTTCACTTGAGTGCTTGCTTCCTTCTAAAACCCTTCACTTTTCTCTTTGGCTACTCAGTGCTCACAAAACTGTATCCTGTGAGGAGGTAGCACTGGCTAAGGCTATCAGAGAGGCAGGAAGGCAGCTGCCTTCTGTCCTGATTGTGCTTATCATAGAATCATAGAGTGGTTTGGCTTGGAAGGGACCTTTAAAGGTCATCTTGTCCTGCAGTGAGCATGAACATCTTGCCTTAGATCAGGTTGCCCAGAGTCCCAAACAACTTGACCTGGAATGGAAGGGAGATTCAGATTGGATGTGGGGAGGAAGTTGTTCACCATGAGAGTGGTGAGGCCCCGGAATGGGTTGCCCAAGGGGTGGTTGGGGCCACATAGCTGGAGGTATTTAAGGCAACACCTGTCTGGATGAGGCTGTGTCCAACGTAATCTAGGGTAGAGTGTCCCTGTGTATGGCAGGAGGGTTGGAACTAGATGATCCTTGTGGTCCCTTCCAACCCTGACTGATTCTATGATTCTACCACCTCTCTGGGCAACCTGAGCCAGGGTCTCACCACCCTCAGTATGAAAATTTTCCTCCTCCTATTTAATTTAAATCTCTCCCTTTTAGTGTAAAACTGTCACCCCTTGTCCTGTCACAACAGGCCCTGCTAAAAAATCTGTGCCCTGCTTTCTGTTCATCCCCTTTAAATACCGAAAGGCCACCAGAAGGCCTCCCTGAATCCTTCTCTTCTCCAGGCTGAACAACCCCTGCTCATAGCTGTTCTTTTATCTTCTTTCTTCCTGTAGTATCAATACAGCAGAATCTGGAAGCTTTTCTCATTGTTCCTCATCCATCTCCCAGCTCTTGGATGTGGTAGGTTTTTCCCTAAGCTGCTATCAAGGGTTAGAGTCCAGAGCAGCTGATGCTGAGTCCAGAGCAGATGAAGGACATATATTGAGACATAAATGTGGCAGTTTCCAGATCTGTGAGTGTGCTCTGCTATCTGAGCAGCTCAGCTCACTGGGCTTGTTCCCCTGAAGAGTCTGGTGTGTATGTGTCTGAGCAGAGCCTTCCTAGCCTTGTGGTGCAGGTGAGCCATACACCTGAGAGTGCTGGATGACCTGGAACAGGAGGCCTGTCCACAGACATCGCCCAGGATCTTTGTACAGCAGCCCCACTATAAGGTGCTCAACCAGCAGGAAATCATAGAACAGAACTTGTTTTAGGGACCTGAATCAAATTTCTATCTATATAACCTTTCTTTTCCCCCTGGCTCTGCTTGCTCAGAGCAGTAGAAGGTGCTGTTATTTTTGGAAGTGACTTCTGGTTGTGCAGAGTTGCGTGTGTGAGGAGCTGAAATACAACTGCCCCGTCCTCCAGCTGGAGGCATTTCCATATAAGAGCTTCTTTAACTTGTCTCTGTATTGTAAATTTATTTTGGGGTGGGGAGTGTGGGTTTAATATTGAAGTCTGCCCAGCACGTAGTGTTGGTGAGAGTGAGATTACAGGGATGTGAAATGGAGGAGTTTAAATATTTAAAGGGCACTAAATGAATTAGGTTTCATTTTCTCACCGAAGGAGCCATTCTTTGTGTTTCTCCCCACCGGTTTCTGCCACACATACATTACAATTTCAGCCTGCAGACACATAATGCATTCAGGCACACTATTTCCAGCTTCTCCTTTTCTTCAGCCCACAGTGTCTCACTTAGCTGAAAATCAATTTGTTATTACACAAATTCCTGCAGGACATAAAGCTGTCTGTGTAACTAGCCCAATTAATTAATTTTTTTTTTTGCACTGTATTTTAATCAAACATAATAGCCAGGCTGTTAAATATGACCGCTCATCAGTATTTTGCAACGGAGCTTATTTTTGGTGATTAAATTATTACTGCAATTTATCTCTTTGTGCCATTCCACTACCTTCGCGTCGAAATGAAGTGTTCTCAGCAGCAGCAGAGGAAAGCTGGGAAGTGAGAACAGGGAGGTGGAGAGTCTGCCCGAGTCTTCAGTGAGCAAACTACTCCTTGGCATCAGAACCACAGGATATATTTGGTTCAAAGGTCATCCAGTCCAACCTTTGAACCAGCACTGCAAGGTCAACACTAAACCATGTCCCTAAGCTCCTGGTCCACATGCCACTTAAACACCTCTAGGGGTGGCAACTCCACCACTGCCCTGGGCAGACTGTTCCAAAGTTTGAGGATCCTTCCAGTGTAAAGTATTTCCTAACATCCAGCCTAAACCTTCCCTGACACAGCTTGTATCCATTTCCTCTTGTCACGTTGCTTGTCACCAGAGAGAAGATGCTGTCCCCTCCTCACTCCAGACCCTAGTAGTTGTAGAGAGCAATGAGGTCTCCTCTCAGCTTCCTCTTTGGCAGACCCAACAACCCCAGCTCCTTCAGCCCCTCCTCACAGGACACGTGCTCTAGGCCCTTCTTGAGATCACTCTGAAGTTATCTGTGAGTGTTTTGGTTCCATTTGTCTGTCCACCTTTGTATAGAAGCTATGTTCTGGAGTCACTTAAGAGCTATAGAACCTATGTTCTGGAGCCACTTTAGAGCTATCTTCAAGGTGGTTTGCACCTTGCAGAACCAGTGGAGACACCTGAAGCCTGCTTGTTCTGTAGGTTACTCTAATTTACTCCAGTTTTGCTACAGTATTCAAAGCATCCAGGTGGCTGTGGCAAAGCAAAAACATCTAAGCCTTCTGATTGTGCCATTCCTGCTTGGCTCTTCTCACCCCTAAGATCAAGGATCGAATTTAGATGTAAATCTACTTTGCAAGCAGAGAAATGTGGAGAGTTGATGGTACCAAGCTGATTGTTTTCCTATTCCTGGTGGAGCAAAGACGCTGAGACATAGTAATATAAATAAAAAGAATGCTTATACTTTTATTGTGCATTCTCCTGAAAGACAAAATACTTGAGTTGGGTAATATGGGAAGTTCTGTCTCTCAGATCTGAAGGAGGAGAGAGAGTAAGACCAAGGGATTTTATCTGGTGATGGATGCTGTTGGTTGCTTGAAAAAAAATTACAAAGCTGAATACAGAAACAAGTTCCTGGAGCTGATTACAGTAGCAGTTTGCATTTTAGCTACAGCTCTTAATGACCATCCCAAAGAACTTGGGAGCATTTTGGATGTGCTCAACCCACAGGCATTTATGTGCATGTGGCCAGTCAGAGGACTGCAGGAAACCAGGGCTAGAGAGAGCCTTGGTAGCTTTGGAGCCTGACCATTCACCAGCTATTTTGACTTAAGGACTACTTAAGCAATAAAAATAATACAAAGGCTGTCTTGAGCAGCTTTGCTGCCATTGTTTACTGGTTAACTGAAGCAAATATTAGGCTAAACTACAAATATTTATGTATTGCTATTTATTTTCATGCAGATGTGCCTGTACAAGAAGTTTTTACGATTGCTTTTACCTACAGCTTCCAGCACCCCTGAGGCATTGAAAAAGTTTGGGCTTGAAGGAATTCTGTGTTGATAGCCTTTGTTTTCTTACAGTCTTTCTTTTTTTTTTTTTTCTGTTGTTCTCTGTCTTTATTTCTTATATTTTATGAGTAGAGAAAGGAGGAAGAGAGGGACTGGGTTAAAAAAAAAAAATAATAATAAGAGGTAGAGAGAAAGGAGAGGGAACTTATGCCTAAGTGCTTAAAAAAGAACAGTCCAGTTTAACCAAATCCTGTGTCTCCAATGTCTTCACCTTGCCTAAGAAACAACAGTCCAGTTCAACCAAACATTCAGTGTCTCCAGTGTTTTCAACTTGCCTAAAAAAAACCCCAGTGAAGTTCAACCAAATCTTCAGTGTCTTCAATGTCTCAACTTTCCTTTTGGAAGCAAAAAGCAGTTTTGACTTTCAGGAAATTTGGCGCTGGCATCTTGAAACTTTGAATGAAACAAAAACAATCCTGTTAAACCTAACTTTAAAAATTATTATCATTTTGTCAGAAAGAGCCGCTACTGAGAACTTTTCAAAGGAAAAAATAATTGAACAGGGAAGGCTTCAAGCTGCTGCTTCCCCAGCATCACCTGCCACACAGAGCATCCCTAGCCCATGCTCTGATCGCAGGTGCTCTGGGTTAGCAGTTCAGGTCATTGGTGCTCCTCACCTGCCTCACAGGGCTTCCCCCAGCCCATGCTCTGATCGCAGATGCTCTGGGTTAGCAGTTCAGGTCATTGGTGCTCATCACCTGCTGCATAGAGCATGCCTAGCCCATGCTCTGATCGCAGGTGCTCTGGGTTAGCAGTTCAGGTCATTGGTGCTCATCACCTGCTGCACAGAGCATCCCTAGCCCATGCTCTGATTGCAGGTGCTCTGGGTTAGCAGTTCAGGTCATTGGTGCTCATCACCTGCTGCACAGAGCATCCCAAGCCCATGCTCTGATCGCAGGTGCTCTGGGTTAGCAGTTCAGGCCATTGGTGCTCTTCACGCCCTCCCCAAACACAGTTGCAGATCTCCCATGAATTGAAGTGGCCTTTTTGTTGTCTCCAGAAGTCCTGTCGCTGTGCAAAGGCAGCCCCAGGGCTCTTTCTTTCCCTCTCGCAGCAAGGATTGCATAAGGCTCGCTAGCACGTGGAGCCAGTGCGTGGTGTGCGGCAGCCAAATAATCATGGATTTAAGAGTCCCTCAGCACTCATTCACACGCCAGACCGTAACCGCTCTGATTTTCCCCTTTCAGCAGCTGCAATACCCAGGCACAATGGGGTGAGTTAAGGTTAAGGATGTCGTTTCAGCTTTAACTTGGAATGTCCTAGCTTTGATGGCCCCGAGCCAAATCCTTAACATTATTTTAATGTCGTTTTTCTTCTTCGTTTTATGTTTGCATACATTTAAAAACAGAGCCGGGGTTACTTATGTCACAGCTGTGCATACTTTCTAAGGCCAATGGATAAATACTGGCTTTATGCTCCAAGAGGAATTTTTTTAATTTTTTTTTTTTCCTAGGACCCAAAATACAAGTTGATTGAGAGCTTGGTTGGTGGATGAGATTGGCAGCTGGTGCAAAGAGCTGCGTCTCCCTCGATTTTGATGGAGTTGGGCTGATTTATC
The DNA here is from genome assembly GCA_013396835.1 of Psilopogon haemacephalus. NCBI lineage: Eukaryota > Metazoa > Chordata > Aves > Piciformes > Megalaimidae > Psilopogon > Psilopogon haemacephalus. Next base: position 986,366 of record VWZI01019119.1, on the reverse strand, counting down.
TCTGCCCAGGATCTGGCTCTCCCTCTCAGAGCCAGAACTTTTTTCTGGCTGCCTGACATATATTTTTGTTTGTGTAGAGTTATCTGTCTCTTCCCACCCATTTCCTATATCCTGTCTTTCCAGATTTAGGGTTTGATTTTACACAGATTGAATCTATTTATCTGATTTTTTTTTTTCTCATTTTCTAAAGAGAAATATTTATTTATTTTTTAAGCCAAGCAAGTGCTGTGTGTTTTCTTTCGGTACCCAAGTGGCTTGGTTGAAATGTTGGCTGAGTGTAGCATTTCACTTTGTTTACTGGAGTCTTCCCCACCGACTTGACTAATTCTTCCTTTTCTGATCAGGATTAATGATGTGCTAAGAGGTGTTTCAGTCTATTTTTCTCCTATCAAAGCCTTGAGCCAATATCTGCAGTGTGAAGTGTCAAAGTACAGGAATGCTTGAGGAAAACTTTTCAGACAAATTTCTTAGCCAAATAGTAAAATATTGTTTTGTTTTCTTTGGGATTTGTTTTGGTTGTTTTCTTTGTAACAGAATGGAGATTTTTAGGATTAATGTCTTTTTTTTTTNGGGAGTTTTTTGGATTTATTTTTTTTTTTTTTTTTTTTTTTTCTTAGTTATCTTGTTTTCAGACTGGGTAAAAGTTTCTCAACTCCTTGTTTTCCTTAGAATCAGAAAGCCTTTGAAAATCTGGAAGCCATCTTTTCTGCCAAAACAACCTGGGATTTTAGCGGGGGAAGGTCACAGGGACCCAACAAGTACAACTTTAATTAGATACATGAAGTTGCAATGGGGAAAACAAACAAGAGTGGCTCTGGTTGAGATTAAATGCATTGCATACCTAGATCAAAATTCAGAGAGATCAGTGGAGGGCTTTCTGCTGACCTTAATAAGCTTTGGGTCAAGCCTTGGACTTGTAAGATGAAATTTATTTCTCTGGCATCCTTCTATATGCTGTGAAGCCTTCTCATAAGCTTAGGAGCTCAGCAACAAAATGTGTCCCCCGTGTATTGCAACCTGTTCTGCAGCTCCCTCTGGAGCAGCAGCAGGTTTGAATAGAATCACCAAACTGCCTAGACTGGAACAAAAACTTTAAGATCATGGAGTCCAATCATTGGGCTAACACTGATGAGTCCTTGGCTAAACCATGTTCCTAAACACCACATCTACACAATTCTTCAGTGCCTTCAGGGATGGGGACTCTGCCACTTCTCTGGGCAAGCTGTTCCAATGCCTGAGAACCCTTTCTGTAAGAAATTCTTCCTAATATCCAACTCAAACTTGAGACTATTTACTCTTGTACTGGTGTTTACTATCTGGTTGAGCATTTTGATCTCCATCTTGCTCCAGTCTCCCTTCAGGGAGTTGTAGAAAACAATGAGGTCTCCCTTCAACCTCTTTTTCCCCAGACTAAACAACCCCAGCTCCCTCAGCTGCTCCTCACCCTGTTCTCCAGCCCCTTCAGCAGCTTCATTGCAGTTCTCTGGACCCTCTCCAGCTTCTCAAAGTCTTTCTTGTAGAGAGAGCCCTAAAATTGAACATTCTAGATGCAGCCTCATCAGTGCTGAGTACAGGGAGACAATGACATCCTTGGTCCCACTGGCTACAGTATTGCTGATACAGGCCACAATGCTGTCATTTGACCCTCTTGGCCACCTGGGCACACACTAGCTCATGTCCGACAGGCTACCACCAGTCAAGACCCCCAGGACCCTCTCTGCTGAACAGTTTTCCAGCTACTCCCTCCCAAGCCCATAGCACTGACAGAGACTGTTGTGCCCAAAGCACAGAACCCAATATTCGGCCTTATTGAAACTCTTACGGTTGGCTTTGGTGCATCGATCAAGTCTGTCCAGATCTCTCTGCAGAGCCTCATTACCAACACACAGTGCAGGTTCCACCCCAGATCTCCTTCGTGTGGTTCCTCTCCCCCAAGGCAGAGGGAGATGAAAGATTCATGGCTGTGTGGCCCCTGGGCGTAGCGCGCTGCAGAGGTGGATGCTTACGATGCAGTCACGCTATGCCTGCCACGCACAGACTTCTCAGGTGAGCAGTAATGCTCAACCCAGAGACACTGTTGTGGCATTTATGGTCAGTGTAATCCTGACTCGACTCCTGGCAGATGGATTCCACAGGCGTTCCCCCCGCGCCGCTGCTCGGGCGGCAGTTGCTGCCTTCCTCAGGGGGGGAAAATGTTGCCTGCTCGCTTCTTTAAAGATCTGTATTCTTATTAAAAATGCATGTCCTCTCTTGCTGAAAGCAAGAAAAAGAGGAAGAGAGCACAAAGCTGCCAGGGGGAGAAAAGTCCTGTTCTGAGCACCAGGAGGGTTTATTCCTTGTGGATGTTTTGTTCACACCAGATTCCCCCTGAGCCAGGAGCGTGAAGCAGGGGGAAGCGAAGAGTGCACTCAGCTCTGCCTGCGTGCTGCGGTCCTCATCGTGTCTGCTTGTCCATGCCAAAATAGGATTTGCCTGAGCAAAGGGGGTAAATGAGGTAAAGCTTCAAGGGGCAGTTTCCTGCTTTGTTGGAAAGAGGCAGAAAGACATTTTGTATCCTGTCAAGCTGTTTGCCTTTTCTCTTTTTTTCCCCATTGCTTTAATTGCTGCATGTTGCTCAAACTTAAAGCACAGCCAAGGGGCTGCAGCCTCCCCAGAGCAGGCTTAGCCTGGTGGGGCTGGAGGGTCAGACCCCTGCCAGGCAGCCTTGCCTTCTCCAGTGAAGCCTATTCTGTTTTCAGGGCACTGGAGGCTGTTGGCAGTGAAAATGTTTGCATTGCCCTGGTGAACTGGGCCCCATTTTGATGAGCAGTTGCCCTGTGGATGGGTGAGAAGCTGGCAGGGTGGGTGTGCTGGTTTGCCATGGGTGTTCTAGAACGTTTGAGTTCTGCTGCTCCAGTGCTCCTGGGTCTTTGTGAGCCCACCAGCAATTAGGGCAGTGGCTTTTTCTTTGTATGATTTAGTGAGCTGCATCAAAACTCTTTGGAGCACTGGGCTGTGTGCTGAGAGATGAAACTCTTTATTCTAGAGGATACTGAAGTTCTCACTCTGGCAAGCAGATGGAATCCTCATTGCTTCCTAATGTGTGCATCTGTCAGTCATGTATGCTGCTCCTATTCGTGGTCTTGTGAAATTGCCACAGCTTTCGTTGTCCTGGCCCAGCACAGTGCTTCAGAGGTGGGTGAGTGTTTGGTGTAGATTCCTGTCATTTCTGCACATGCATCCACATTCTTGCCTGTCCCTGCAGGTGAAATCTTATTTCTCATGCACCCACTCCTGCAGCTCCTTCAGAACCTTTCAGCAGCCATCGCACCTTGCGTGTGCGTCTGCGTTGCGCTTGCAAGAGAAAACAGAGAGGAGTCAGAGCAGGTAAAAGCAAAACAATCCAGAACTAACATTGTGAAACCTTTACAGAGTTCTGCACTTCCATTTCGAGGACTTGAACTGCAATTAATTCTCCTTCCCAATAAAGAATATTCAACAATGTCGCCATTTCCCCAGAAAACAGCAAGGCTGTGTTTGGAAGAGCACATTCCCCAGAACAGAACTGTTTAATCTGAAAAATAATTTCAGCTCTCTCTGGCATGATGCAAACCTCACTCTGCAGTAACCTAGAGTAACCTAAATACACAGGGAACTAAGAATTATTATTCTTTCCTCTGAGAATACTGCGTGTTTGCTGGAAAATAAACAAATCTGCTGTACAGGTGCAGCCCACAAAGGGACAGGATCTTTGTGCAGCCTTGCAGCAGAGAGGGGTTTACACTGACCTTGCAGGATGCAAATGGTTGCTTTTCATCTATTTTAGAGCCTTGCTCTTTCTCCTGGATTAAAAAAAAAAAAAAAAAAAAAAAAAAAAGCCAGCCATCAGTGATGTGAGAATCTGAATAAAAAAGTCATTGGTGATGTGAGAATGCTGCCTTTGAGTAGTGGGATCCAGTACTAGGATTTGTGTCACTGCTTTCTAATTTAGGAGGTGACTTTTGCTGTTCTGACTGACTGATTTCTATTTATTTAATTTTTTTTCCATAGCACAGGGTTTGTGGGGGTGGGAAAAGGAGTATGTTACAGACATCAGCTGGTGGAATGATTGCTTCTCTTAGGCAAAAGAAATTCATCCCAATTTACTGCATCCCACAGCAATTCTCTTTCTGAAACAGTCACACTTGTGATGTACACAATTTTAGCTGTTAATAAAAATTGAAACTATGTCCAAAAGCTTGAAGCTATAACTGAAAGGAAAGCTAAAACCACAGATTCTTTGGCTTAAACTAATACCCTGTAGCAGTAACAGAGTTGAATTCTCTGTGGTATAAACAAATTTCACTCAGGTAGCTTGTGGAGCAAAGGTGTTTGTGATAAATGGCTGCACAGAAATAAATCCTGTCCTCAAATGAACTGAGAAGTACCATCCAAAACCCCTCTCCAGTTGTCATCCTTAACTTGAGGAAACAGGACCAGGGTCACAGTGCTGATGCTTCCAACAAGAGCACTGCAAATGTCAGTTTTAGTTGTGGCTCTTTGAGGCTGCTGACCTGTGTCATGGATTAAGTCCAAAGCTGACAAAATGCTGGGAAAGAGTAGTCTGAGTGTTTCTGAATGTGAGGAAATGGCAGCATTGTCTTTATCTGTTTACTACCAACTCTATACTTACTGGGGCATGGCATTTGTATGTGCTTTGTAGTGGTGGAAAGTCCCAGTCATGTTAAACTGGTCAAGACAACCCTTTTTCACAGACTGAAATCTGGTGCAGATTTATGGCTATGGAGGGATTATTTGTCTTGATGATTGAATAAATTGCACCAGCAAACTCGCTGTCATTGTAGCCTGGATCAAAACCTCACACTATTCTAAGAGGAGAGAAGCAGATGGACTCACCCAGAGCTGTGTCCATTTGCATCAGCCACTGAAATGTATCACAGTCAGAAGTTCAGTGGATAGAGAAATGACTCACTTCTTTTTTTCTTTCTTTTTCTTTTTTTTCTTTTTTTTTTTTTTTTTGACTAACAATAAAGTCATTCAGCTGAAGGGGAGACAAGTCATATCTGATATCATATTTTTTCTATCCTTTTTTTTTTTTTTTGCTTATTATAATTTATTTTCTTCAGATTGATATTGCACAGAGAAATACGAGGCATTGTTCTGAAATTAAATTTGAATCCGTATCAAGGCAATTTAATCCCACTTGGAGCTGGTGGATGAAGGAGCAAGCGTAACCTTCGATAATTCCCTTGCTCACAGTTGGCTTTCTCCTCGTGCACAACAATTTAAACCAAAATCACTTTCTCTAATGAGAGGCTATAAATTACCGCTTTAATGAGGCACGTGAAGTTTGAGGAGTTGTATTCCCACATTCCTCTTATCTGCAAGCCTAGGTACCTCCAGGGATGGGGAGAGATCCATAGTGCTGGATTTCTGTGTTATAACATTGCTCAGTACTAAGATGATTATTACAGTGTCATGAAATCCCAGATGGGAATCTGGCCTTCGGTATGCTGAGTATTGTTTCCATCTAATGCGAGAGTCTTAAAATGCTTAGAATTGAAGCAAGAATTGGGAGGAGAACTTGGATCTGCCCAAAACCAAAGAGCAATGTGGTGACATAGTTTCTCACACTTCCTCCTACGCTGTTCCTACAAGTGCACTGCTTTGTGTTTCAGTAACTTCTTTTTTTTTTTCATAAAGATATTGACATCTGCATGGCAAAAAACATTCCCTTTGGAAAGGGTTGCTTCCTTCTTTCCTTAGTTAACCAGCAGATTGTAACAGGGCATAAAGAAGCAAAGATCAACAAACCAAAAGTCAGCTTCAGTATCACAGAATGGTGGCAGGAGTTGGAAGCGACCCCTGAAGGTCATCTAGCCCAACCCCTGGGTTCCACAAGTATGCAGATGTGTGTGTGTATATATGTATATATATATATATATATATATGTGTG
>VWZI01019119.1:935887-980411 GCA_013396835.1 Psilopogon haemacephalus | reverse complement strand
ATATATATGTGTGTATATATATACATACACACAAACACATATATATATATATATATACACATACATACACACACAAATACGCAATTGTTCTGTGGGTCTTCTGTAGCACAGACTTCGGTAACTCCACAAGAGGAATCCTTCCTGCTAAGGAACAAAGGTTTTGGGGTATCAGGAATCCTGTTCTGATTTACAGATTGGTGGGAGCTGAGAATCCAGCACAGCCTTTGGTCAGTTATCTTCATGGTTAAGTGTCCATAATACCAAACTCAACCCCGCTTTTGCCCTGAGCTGTGTTTAGGATGTGCTTCTAGGTCTTGGTAGGTCTGGTGTTTGATCCCCAGGAGTAGCAAATGCTTTGTGCATGGTGTAAGGGTTGAGTGGGTCATTGATCCCTATCTAGTCTGTGTGTCCTTAGACTCTGCATCATGACTGTCAACTTCTGCCTCTGGTGAGGTCGCTGTGAGTTTCTTTTTTTTTTTTTTTTTTCCCCTTACCCTGCAGCATGTGTAGGAGGTAGCCAGTGGGCAGGACTGTTTGCAGCATTGCCACTGTTAGTGCTCCATGCCAATGTGGGTCAGGCTTGGCAAGAGATTGCTCTCATTTGTGTGACTCTTCACTTGTGTGACCATCCAGGGGAGCTCTCCCTTCAGAGGTTTTTGGAAGCCGGCTCAGATGGAGGCTGAGCAGAGACACCACAGGAGTTTGAAAATGGCAGCATGCAGCTGCACTACAGTTTGCAGCAGTGAGAGATGTACAGCATTGAATAGTCACTCTCCAGGGCTAACAGCACTTGTGGCCAAAAGGAGCCTTCTAGTATCTCAAGGGGGCCTAGAGGAGGACTGGGGAGGGACTATTTACAAGGTCTTGACAAGATGAGGAGTGATGGGGTTAAACTGGCAGAGGGGAGATTTGAACTAGATGTTAGGAAGAAGTTATTTCTGGTGAGGGTGGTGAGACACTGGCACAGATTGTCCAGGGAGATTGTGGAGCACAGAATCACATAATGTGATCACATTCTGCGTTCCACAACCTCCCTGGAGATGTTCAAGGCCAGGTTGGATGAGGCCTTGAGTGACCTGTTCTAGAGGTAAGTGTCCCTGCCTATGGCAGGGAGTTGGAACTGGCTGAGCTTTGAGGTCCATTCCAACCTAAACCATTCTATGATTCTATGGTTAGGAGGAAGTTCTTTATCATGAGGGTGGTGGAACACTGGAATAGATTGCCCAGGGATGTAGGTGAGGCCTCATCCTTGGAGACATCAAGGACAGGCTCAAGAGGGCTCTGGACAACCTGATCTAATGGAGGATGTCTCTGCTCACTGCAGGGACACTTTAGGAGGTCGCTTCCAACCCAAACCACTCTGTGATTCTACGTTCTTCAGTCATAAGTAATACAACCAGAGTATGGACTGTGGCTCCTTGAAGAAAGGCAGTTTCACTTCTGTTCCACAGCCTGTCCAATCATTGGTATCACAGCAATACAATGGAAGGGATTAGCATATTTACGAAGCAGCCTGCGTTCCAGTGTGCCATTTCTGCTTGCAATCAAACCTTTTCCTGGTCCTTTGCCTCTGCCAAGACCAACCCAAGGCAGAGCTGTCTCAGCAGGCTTTATGTATGTGTCTTCTTTACAGAAGATGTGTTCTCTCCCATGTAGACTGTAATTTGTTATGCATTTATACAGCACTTAGCATCGCGAAAATCCTGATCCGATTGATTTCTAGCACTTGGGCAAAAGAAACATTATGCAATAACAATCATTGTCCCTTGCTGCCTTTCAGACACTGCAAAAATTCTAAGCAGACTGCATTCTTAAAAGAGGGCTAATTAAGTTGAGTTGCTCTGCACAGAGAAGCAGTGTTTCTCAAATGCCTTCGAAACCATAAAACAATCTGTGAGTAGCCAAACCCCCTCGCCCCCCCCCCAAAAAAAAAAGAAATAAAAAGAAAAAGAAAAAAAGTATGCCAACAATGGCCAAATCAAACAGTGATTCAGAATTTGAATTAAAGGTCACAAAACCCCTGTATGCATTCATCACAGAGCTCTGGTATGAATATTAATAGAAGCAGAGTGGTGGAATGGATGGTTTGAGCTTAATTTTAAGCATTAATTAAACATTTATTAAAACTTCCCTCTATAAATACTTTATGGCTAAAAGGCTATAATAAGGGCTAGGCTGATCAAAAGTGTTGGGCTATTAGTACCCTGCTCTTTTGAGTTAGATCTAGCACCAGCACGGCTCTAATTGGTGGGAAAATACAATTTAGGAAACCCTATTTGCAATGGCTCACAGAAGTATACATCTTGGAGTAAAATCCTTGCAATACTGGGCTTGGTGATAACTGTAAAGTGTTTAATTTCTCAAGCTATTACTACAGCAGTTATCAAAGTTATTTCTGCACTAAGATTATATCCAGACCTCTTTTTCTTTCCCTGCTTTAGCTCTCAAGAAATTCTTTGTGGGCAAGATCTGGTGTGTGAGATAATTGATACCTCTTCAGAATGGATGGCTTGATGGCTAATTTGGTTCTTCTCTTTAAAATCTGTGAAAAGAAAAAAAAAAAAAAACCCAAACCCAAAACCAAACACAAAAGAAGTGCCAAAAAATGAGTCAAACATGTCAAGTGTTGTTTACATTTATGAATCTGCTGAAAACACAATTGAGATTGGTTTTGCAGACACTGAACATTTTTCCTCTCTGCAGAAATATAAGCCTGAGCTCTTCTTTCCTTGGCACATCAATGTCTCTACAGATCATTTCTTTCTGCTTCTGATGTTCATTGTTATTACAAATAGAATCCCAGAACTGTTTTGGCTGGAGGAGACCTTTAAGATCATCAAGTCCAACTGTCAACTCCACAGTGGCCATTAAAGCATGTCCCCTCCCCAAGTGCTATGTCCACACATTTTGTGAACACCTTCAGGGATGGTGACTCCATCACCTACCTCAGCAGCCTGTTGCAATGCCTGACCAGCCTTTCAGGAAAGAATTTTTTTTGTAGTGTCCAACCTAATCCTCCCCTGGTGCAACTTGAGGCTGTTTCCTCTTCTTCTATCCCCTAATACTAGGAAGACGAGACAGATCCTTGTCTCACTCTGACCTCCTTTTAGGGAGAGCAATGAGGGCTCCTCCTTTTCCCTGGACTAGACACCCCCAGTTCCCTCAGCTGTTCCTCACCAGACCTGTTCTTCAGATTCTTCACCAGCTTAATTTCTGGGCACACTGCAGCACCTCCTTTCATTCTGTATGATCTTCATGTTATAGTTTAATGTTGAAGTATCAGAAAGAGAGATAACAGCTAGTTAGATAAGCCTGGGGACTAGATGGAAATGACCCATGAAGGTAAAGAAAATTCAGCTGTGGAACAAAGCTGTGTGGTAGAAAGTGCTTGCTGAGGGTGCTGGGAGCCCTGCAGCACTTCTTGACGCATCTCTGCTAGAGCATCACAGACACGCAGGTATCTGTGTTTGCAATACCTAACAAAACAGGATCCCAATTAGGGATTGAGGCTCTGAGTGTTTGCCCAATGAAAGCAATGAGCATGTTACTGTTAAGGGGGAGGAGATGGTTTGTGTCAGCAGTAGGCAGCAAATGTCCTTTCCCAGTAACTGCACTTACCGAGGCTAATGGTCAGAGGGAATGACCAAATATTCCTTCCCCACCTCAGATTCCTGCACCATTCACTGTAGGGTTTTTTTCCAGTAGCATTTCCTACTGAGCTGGGAGAATTCAAAAGGTGCAAGTGATTCTTGGTTGACCTTCTCGGTCTGAATTTGTGTTAATTAGAGACACTGGGGAGGTCAGTCCCCTGTTTAATTTAAAGAACTGCTCAATAACAGTTTTAGTGATTCACAGCTATAAAAAGATGATTTACAGTTTCAGATCAAAACACCTTAAAATGCATTGAATGCTTCTTTTATTTATTTATTTATTTTTAGACAATATGTGATTCCAGAGCTCAAAGGCTTGCTTTAGAAAGCTTTGCATGAGGGATTGCATGCCCAAAAGGCCTTGTGCATCTTGAGAATCTCAGCTGAAACATCTGCTGGCATATGTCTGTAGCCAGGAGGAAGCGTGTGTTGTTTGGGTGTGTTGTTTTGCCTACCTTGTACATGCACCTGAACCACAGCCAGTGCAGAACTCGGGTAGGGGATGTTTGCAGAATGAATTAGAGACTGGATGGTGGGAGGAGAAGTTTCTGAGTAGCAAGACAGTGTTCCTTCATGGCTTCATGCTGCATGCACATGGTGCTGTTGTTCAGGAGAGATCAAAGAATGATTTTGATTGGAAGGGACCTTTTAAAGGTCATCCAGTCCAACCCTCCTGCAGCCAGCAGGGACATCTGCAGCTAGAGCAGGTTGCTCAGAGCCCCAGACAACCTGACCTGGAACAGTTCCAGGGATGGGGCAGCTCCCTGGGCAACTTGCTCTGATATATAGAAGTTACCTTGGAAATCTGTGAAATCAAAATCTTACCTCTGGCTTGCAAAAAGATCTTTACAAATGTCGAAGACTTAGTCCCAGTGTACTGACTACCTTCCAGAAGGTACAAACTTTATTTGTGTTGTGCCTCCTTAGTGGAATTTCCAGTGGATTTGATAAACTTGATCTATTTTGCAGTACCTGAGGAGCTGCTGTGCTTGACCTTTGAGGTGACTACATTTAGATGGCAGACAAAGTGCTAAACGTGTTCCGTTTGGGTCCTTCCAGATAAAAATGCCATGCAAATTTATTCTTTACATTAGACTTATTTATATCCCAGCTGACATGATAGTAGAGGAGAAGTGGATCCTCAGGAGATGTAAATTAGTGAATGACCATTTCTTTCTGCCAAGAATCTGTCCAGGATGTTTTCAGTCATACTGTTCAAGTTGTAATCAGACAGAGGCATATCTCAGTCTCTCAAGGTCTCTTTGTCAAGCACTTGGTCTTTCATTTAAATCATCTTCCGAGTCCAGAGGAGCTTTTCTTTGCTGGCCAAAAAAAGACAGTTACCTTTAAAATTGCTCATTCTTCCCTGTCTGCCCCTGCATGTTCCTATCCCTTCTGCTAGTGCAGCGTGAGCACAGAGCATGTTCTGTTGTGTGGAGGCTGAGACATCCTTGTGTCAGGAGACAGACAGACAGCCTGGCAACACCCTACAGCAAGGCTGGTTGTCATCCTCACCACACAGAAAGAAGAGAAATCAGCTTTGCTGAGGCTCTCTTGAACTTCCTTGGCTGTCTAGTCCAGATCTCCAGTGCTGCAGGTGAGCCTGCAAAACATGAAGACCCCTGAAATCCTTTTCAGAGTGCTTTATTGATAGACTGTTAGGTTGTACTGTGTGAATAACTGAGTGCAAACAAAGATCTGTGGGAACTGAAAGGTCATGCAGGCTGCAAAAGTGAGCATCTGAAACTTATGAAGAGCTCTCCCTCTCCTGCCTAAAGAGGCAGAACTGGTTTGGAAAAAAGTCAGTACAAATATTAATATCTTCATGGGCAGGAGTAATCTGGATTATTCCAAATTTCTCATGAGAAAGGCTCTGATTTTTTTACAGATACTCTTTTATCCAACAACAAAGAATTCTAAATTATATAATAGCTGAAATTAAGCTAAATTTAGAGCAAGAAACATCAAGTAAAAATGATCTAAAGCAGAACAGGCTATATTTAAAGTTTAAAAGGAGAGCATTCCACTTTACCCAGACCTTTTTTTTTTCTTTCCTCTTTTCCTCATTAGCTTTTTGCACTGTACAAACTTGCTGCAATTTCAACTTTTTTTTTTTTTTTTTTTTTTTTTTTCCCCCCTAATGTGTGGTTGGTTTGGGCATCTTCAAAATCCTGCAAACTTTTTCTTTCCAGAGCTAATAGCAAGAGAGAAATCACTTGAGGTTATTGAGAGGAACAGATAGGACATGGCCACTGCCCTAAGTACTGCAGGACTTGAGTCCACCTTTACACAGATACAAAGGGAATTATTTCCTCTCTTCCCCTTGATGCTGTATTTTTCATGGCTTGCTATTTTATTTGCATTTTAGCCAGGTGAAGTACCATTACAATTAGTCCTGAAGGCTTCCTGTGGAAGTTCCTCCATTCTGAGGTCTGTTGCAAAGTTTCTGAGGCAAGAGGAGCCAGCAAAGCAGGGAGCTTGTTAGCAAAGCTGGTCTATGCTTTGGATTGATTTTGTTTTCTCTAATGGCTTGATCATAACAGTTGCACTCTAATTTTTGTACAGGGCTGTGCACATTTCAGGCAATGTAAATATATACATTGGCATGCTTATTAGCTCTGCTGTTTAAGTTAGGGATATTTGATAGTGTATAATAAAACCAAGTGGTCCTGTGTACCATTTGTCATGCTGAGCTTGGACTCATCTCTTTGTACTCCCACTCCACCCTTTCCAACTTCATTATATTCCAAATGCTCCTCCTTGCTTGGAGCAAAATCAATCCTCATTTTGCATTGGGTGGAAGAGGAGAAATGTGCACTGGGACTTTTCTCAATGCACAGAGCTGCGTGCGGACTTAATCCTTGCTTAAACGATAAGCGTGGGGCTTTCCTCGGGGGGAGAACATTGTAAGACAGCTGAGGTCATGGTCATAGCCTCAGCCTCCATCTATTAAACTGCAGAAAGAAGTGGAAATATGAGAGGGCCCTTTCCACTTATCAGGACGGAATACTACTGTGAATGTTGCTTCCCTGAGCTGCTGTCCGCCACAGGCTCCCTGCAGCTCTGAGAAGTGGTTTTGTTCAATCATCCCTGCCTTTCCAAACAGCCTTTCCTCTTGCTAGCCCAGTTCACATTTCCCTTGCCAAGGGACTGGCTTGTGGCACTGGCTAAATGCATCAGTATTAGCCTGGTGGCAGAGGATGTATTTTTTGAATAGAGGCTGAAAATCACTAGGTGAGGTTTAGGAGGTGGTATTTGTACCCACAGGAGTTGGAAAAATGTGGTTTTCTAGTTCCACTGGGAGCCAGGTGTTGATTTACCTGTATAACATACTAAGGTGAGATGCCAATGATGAAGTGGAGCTGGAGAATCTCCAGTATAGATGTCAGAGGGCTACAATGGTCCCCAGGCTGCATCCTGTCTTGCAGGAGTGCATGCTCCACAGCTCATGCCAATCAGGAGGAAAAAATGCCCTAGAGATCTTCTCCCTGCCATAGTACTCCCAGTGTGAGTAGGCTTTTGGGGTGTACATTGTTCTCAGAGGTGTTCTTGGCCCTTGCCTCCTTCTTTTCCCACAAAGACCAATGGCTCAGGCAAACCCTCTGAGTTTTACTCTGAAGCTCTTGAAATTATCCAGCATTGCCAAAAGAAAGGATTTGCTGACAGGCAGAATCCTATTGGCAAACCTAGGTGGATTTATGATCTTGGGTGGAAACCAATTTGAACTCTAATTTTACATGAATCTGATCCCTCTCCTGAGCCAGGCAAAACTTCATGATTCTGGCTGATCTTTCACACTCAGCTTTTGAGCACTTCTGTTCACATTTGAGCTGAAGATAGTCCCGTGATTCTCTGCAAACCCAAACCTCAAGCCCATGCAAATAGATACAGCTGTGCTCCCTGCTTCTTGATGCAAGTTAAATTCCTTGTTGGCTGCCTCTTCCCCAGGGGAGCACATCAGGAGCCCTGTGTATGCTCCAGAGCATAAACTGAGGTGCATGTTTAAAAGATGTGCCACTAACTTGCATTATTATGACAATGAGTTCAACCAGGCTAAGTGTCAGATCTTACACTTGGCTTACGACAACCCCATACAATGCTTCAGCCCTGGGGAAGAGTGGCTGGGAAGGATCTGGAGGTGTTGGTCTACAGCTGCCTGAATATGAGCCAGCTTGTGCCCAGATGGCCAAGAAGACCAACAGCATTCTGGCCTGGATCAGGAACAGTGTGGCCAGCAGGACCAGGACAGGAGTCATCCTCCTGTAGCTGTCACTGGTGAGGCCACACCTAGAATTCTGAGTTCAGCTTTGGGCCCCACACTTCAAGGAGAACATTGAGGTGCTGGAGAGTGTCCAGAGAAGGACAGAAAAGCTGATGAAGGGTCTGGAGAACAGGGATGGTGAATAGCAGCTGAGGGAACTGGGGGTGTTTAGTCTGGAGAAAAAGAGGCTGAGAGAAGATCTTCTGTCTCTCTACAGCTCCCTGAAAGGAGGTTGGAGCCAGGTAGGAGTCAGTCTCTTCTTCTTAGCTACAAGAACAAGAGGAAATGGGCTCAAGTGTCACCAAGGGGAAGTTAAAGTTTGAACACGGAGCAATTTCTTCCCCAAAAGGGTTGTCAAGCCCTGGACCAGGCTGCCCAGAGCAGTGGTGAAGTCTGATCTAGGGCAGGGTGTCCCTGCCCATGGCAAGGGGGTTGGAACTAGATGATCCTTGTGGTCCCTTCCAACCCCAACTTATTCTATGATTCTAAGTCCCCATTCCTGGAGGGATTGAAAAGCTGTGTAGATGTGGAATTGAGAGACATTGTTTAGTGGTGACCTGGCAGTACTGGGTTAATTCTGGGACCTGGTCATCTGAAAGGTCTCTTTCAACCTATGCAATTCCATGATTCTATGCTAATTATTACTATTATTAAAAGCATTGCAATGCTACCTTCCCTGCTCCTCTTAGCTCCATCCACCTCAACATAAATCCTGTGCTATTTGGGGAACAGCAATTTGGGACATTCTGGTTTTGGAGTCTGCTTCTGTTCCAGTTGCTTGCTGTGAAGGTGGAAGATGACTTTGGGGTTGCCTAGACGCAGGCAGGCACAAGAGTTAAGTGGGTGCAGTCAAGTGCCCTGCAGATTTTCTGCTTGCTGCAGCCACCGTTTGTAAACAGGAATACACATAATAGGTTGGGAAATCAGCTCCAAAACAACAGGCATTGTTTGTGTGCTGAGTAACTCTAGTGATCAATTAGGATCAGGGAGAAAAAAAAACATGTTGTGTCCAGATGAATGCAAAACCAGAGCCTGCCCTGCCAAAAACTCCAAGTGATACCTTTGGAACTAATGGAAAGTTTAGTTAACATTTTCCCCTATATTTGATTTAACTTGTGAGAGTATTTTTTTTTCATTAGTTCAGCAAACTAATGAGAAATGTTATAAAAATAATGAAATACCAAGTGAGCCTTGGCTGGGTGCACCTCTCGCTGTGCCACAGCACTGGGCAGACCTCAGCCCTGGGAGCTGCAGCAGTTCCATTTACACTGGGCGAAGATGGGCTTAGGCTTGAGGTGCTGCCATGACCTGTCAGTGTGAGTGGTTTTCCAGCATCCCATCAGGATCTTTGCCAGGAAGCTGTATCAGTTAGTGTTAGAGCATGGATGAAGGACAATATACAGCATGTCCCCTTATTAGCAGGTGATACTTGTGGTCTGACTTGGAGGGGGTGTTGAGAACTCAAAACAAGCAGTGATGTTTATTGGTTTAATGGCAGCCTGCTGGTACATTGTAGCTATCTGCAAATTGATGGAAATTAGGCTTTGGTGCACCTGGCTGTGTCCAAAAGGTCTACAGATGGTAAAGATACAGGTTCATGCAAGCCACTTGAATTTCATCTCTTTATTCTCTATAGGAAGAGAGAAACAGCTCACAAAATTTCTACCCTCTCTGTAGCACCTGTGGGCTTCAGGGCTTTGCCTCTGACTTGCCCCCACATCGCTGCACGCAGCAGTTACCTTCTGCCCAAGTTATACCTGTGGCAGCTCTTTCCTAAGCTGCATCGATGACTTCAGAGCCACTCAAGGTCAGTGACCAGGCAAGGACAGCAGCAGCAGCATTGTTTGTGATCTGAGGAAAGTGCTTCAGTTGCTAAATGGATTTGAGTTGAGTTTGTTTTTTATCATCCTGAAATAACCAGTGCTCAAACAATTGTAATTCTTCTGATGTCTTTCTGGAAAACATTTGGCTTGTTTGGCAGTGCAGTGTTGTGTAAATAAATATGTACCAAGCATCAAAGTCAAGGAGGGGAGAGTGAGTTCTCCAATAATTATGTAAATAAATCCACACAGCGTGCAGTGATATTGGCTACCATGAGCATTTATATTAATCAGTACGGACATTACTGACAAGTGAATCTATTCTGCTTCCTTCTCCTGAAGGTTTCAAAATTAATGCTTCGTTCTGCTCCTTCTTTCGCTGTAAGGGAGAGGCCAAGGCTGGCTTATCTCAGCATCCCCTTCAGGTGTCTCTGGGAGCCTGAGACCAATCAAAGCTTGCATAAATAAGAGTTGCTTTGGCATGAGAGAGTTTACAAGTGTGATCCAGCTCTTAAAAATACACACACACACACACACACTGGGAAAAAATAAATATGCTCATTTGCTGGAGTGACATTTATTTGTCGATCTCATCTTGACCTCTTTGGGGAGGCCAGAGGACATTCAGTGACTGCAAAGTCCAAACACGTTTTTTTTGTATATATCCCCAGATGAACTTTTTCGATGCTCCATTGACAACATCTGTAATTCAGCCAGCTCGAGTGGCTCTCCATTTCTCCTGATCCAAGGAACTCATTTGTTTGTCCAAGATTTGGCATCTACACTTAATCACAGAGCAAGTGAGAAAAAGCAGTTGCTCTTGCTGCATCTGTGAGATTTTCCCCCTGCACTATCAAGCCATTGCAATACATTGTTAAGGAGCTGGGAAGTCTTCCAGTTTGGTGGTGACACAGGCAGCTTGGGTTGTAAAGTTGGATCCTCATTGAGAGTTCCACCAAACCTGAGGCCGAGAACTGGCTATCCCTGCCCCTAAGGAAAAAGAGAACATGAGTGATGTGTCAGGAGGTAAGGGTAGTAAGGTGTAAGGGTATGCTTTTGGAAGACAGGGATACAGTGAAGACAGCAGTTGGAAGTTTGAGTTTTGGGGCAATAAACCCACTTGTTAAAGTCATGAGCGTGGGAAGAGGGAGCAGGAGGTGGAGGAATAAATGATCGTTTCCATCTTCTACTTCAGAGTACTGGAAAGCAGGAGCTTAGCTCATGACTGGGGCACAAAATCATGACAGATGAGAAAGAGCTGAGATAGTATCTTGCTGGTTTTGAATTCCAGAAGAGAGGACCTCTCGGAGAGGTTCATTGTTTCAGCACCAGAGCCAAAATCCTGGGTGACTGTAGAGAAAACAAAGCAGTGGGGCAGAGAAGGAGCAGTTTGGGACCACAGAAGTCTGACTTGTTAAGAGTTTACCCAGATTCTCTTTTTCCCTCTGCTGCATCCTTATGACAGGTACCAGTTCAGGTGTGAGTGCTGATTAGGTGAGACAATTTGCCTTTGAGCAGGGCAAGTGTAGTAAGGCTTCAAACTCGAGCAGTAGTGGGAATCCTCACGTTTCTGTTTTCAGGTGATGCAGAATAATTAGAGAAAGGCTGTGCTTTATTTTCTCTTCTTGCTGTGAGAACGGCAGAGAGATTTATTCATGCTGTTGGCTCTTTTCATTGCTGGGGATGGAGGTCTCTGTTTCTCTTCTATCCTGAAGGTGAGCATACAGGTGCTGCATGCATCGTTAAAATCTGCTGCGTCTCCAGTCAGTGAGGGTTGCATTGGTAAATTGATTAATTAGATCAATTACTTAAGACTTCCCCCCCACCCCCCTGCCCCTGCTGTCACAGTGTGCTTCAAATACCAGTCTTCAAAACAGCACTGCCTGAGTTAGAGGTGTGAATGATTCCTTCCCCGGCTGAAACACTCCGCGTTGTCAGTTTGGAGCTATCTGCTCAATCCCTACTGCCTACCAAATGGCTTTGGCAATATCACCTTTGCACAGGACAACAGATATGTAAGCTGAAATACTTGGGATTCACAGAATCTGCTCTTGCTGCTGCTCACCACTGTTTGTTTTCTGTACCTCCTGCTTGCTGCGTTTTACTGAGCCTGTGTTGTACATAAGTGAAGATGTTTCTTGATTGACTATGTGCTGTTTACAAAGGTTGTAAAGGCAAAATGGATGTGTTCTGGATAGCAAGAAGTCACAGCAAAACTTTTAAAAGTAGCTTTCAGAAAGGCAAGGCGACTGGAATGGACTTTAAGAATTGGGAGAAAAGATCTCCCGAGAAGCTGAGCTAAGGGAAAAAGTGGCTTAAGGAAAGCTGGCAAACCCTTAGGGAGTCTTAAGGCCACAAGTTCAAGCTATCCCATTCAGAAAGTATAGTAAGGGACTAAATTGGTTTAATCGTGAGCTCATCATTGACCTCAAATGCAAGAAAGAAACGTGCAATAGGAGGAAACTAGGTCAGGCTCCAAGAATGAGAACAGAAGTGTAGCAGGAGCATAGGCAAAAATCAGAAAGGCTGGGGAACTAAATAAAGATAGAATGTTTGAGAGCCATTGGCAGTAACTAGGCACCATTTGTATCATTGTCACAAGAGGCTGTTCTGTTATACAATAGAGAAAGCAAGCTATCAACATAGCACCACTGGAGATAATTGTTTAATGTCTTTTCTTCATAGGAAGTTCGACACTAATTAGATGATGTCTGTAATTAGGACTAGTTGCAAAGCAATGAGGTCCCAACCCTAGGTATATGAAAATGGGTTAGAGCCAACCTGGATAATTTTGGTGGTTTCAAATGGGTTGGGATTAAGGATTTAATTTTAGAATACTTAAAAGATGATCTTTCAGTGCTGCAAGTGGGGTGAACTTGCAAAAAAGAGACTCAGAAGCCTGCAAAAAGATGAGCACAGTGAATGTTCCTAAAAAAAGAAGAAAGAGGAAGAGTCAGGGAGCTCAAGATCCAGCAAGTTAACATTGATTTCTGGGAAAGTTCACGAAGAAGTAATCCAACAACCTTTTTAAACACCTAGAAGAGAAGGGGATAAAAATAGTATGCCAAAAATGTCTTCAAAGCCATCTAACACCCTTGTGCAGTGTGGCAACAGGTCCTGTGGAGAGAGGAGCAGCAGCAGATTTGCATATTCAGATTTCAGTCAGGCCTTTGGCAGCATCTCAATGATGTCGTAAGTTACAGTAATGCTGTCTGTAGTCCATCTAAGATCTTAATTGCTTTCAGGAGGGCCATTGTTTCTTCATTGATTATGGTGGGGATCTAGAAGGCTTTACCCTAAGCTTTACCTCCTGGTCTTTCTACTTAAAGACTTTGCTAAACGTATAGAGTGAGATAAATCTAGACCAGTGTTCAGTGCTGTCACTTA
Organism: Psilopogon haemacephalus; assembly: GCA_013396835.1. Taxonomy (NCBI): domain Eukaryota; kingdom Metazoa; phylum Chordata; class Aves; order Piciformes; family Megalaimidae; genus Psilopogon; species Psilopogon haemacephalus. The sequence continues at coordinate 967,293 of VWZI01019119.1, read as the reverse complement.
AATAAGTCTGTTGGCAATGGAGATTGCTTTGTGCTCAGTCCAATAGGTGACCTTCTCAATGCTCCCCAGGCCAGAGGAACCCCATCCCTAGGTGATTTGTGTTTGCCTTGCTGAGAGTGGGTGAAGAAAAGCTCCTTGGTAGACGTAGGAGAGTAGGGAATGAAATCACTGTTGGGTTAAGGATCTAGAGTGGCATGGAGGTGGGAGATCCTCCATCCAGCTTCTGCAGTGCCCTGACTTGCACTGTTGCTGAATTTAGCTTTGTGCTACCTCCCATGCCCCAGCAACCCAGAGCAACAGCCTGGTTATTCAGTCTTAAAATCAGGCCTAATTGCAAACCAGACCCAGTGGCCAAAGGACAATAAATGCCAAATATTTGTGAGAAGCCAGCTTGTCCCAGGGAGGGACAGCTGCTCCTAATTTGCCTGAGAGAATCATATTTTAAAGCTTAAAAATACAATAATTTTTGTGCATAGCAGGGCAGCTACTCCCTACCCAGAAGGGTTTAGTATTTGTGTGCCTTGGCTTGCCAGCTGTGAGATGGGAAGAATACTTGTCTGCTGAAAAGGCCACTTTGAGACACACTGAATTATTTCAAAATATATTTTTGAGGCCTTCAGAAGAAAACTGCTGAGTTGTAGGAAGTTTTTTAGGTACTGGATCCTGCAACAGGTTAATGGTGTCCAATCTGAATTAAGCCAAGCCTGCCAGTCCAGAGGGACCTCAATGCATCTCCCAGCACAACACCAGGAGGTAAAGATTTTGGATGTTTCACTCAGTCTTGGAGTGAAGGAGCTATTATTGGAGAAGTCTCATCTTCCTAAAGAATGAGCATGTCTTGAGAGGAAGGAGAGCAAGGAAGAGTCCAACTGGGCTGTTGGCACAGCTTACACCTAAGGGGGTTGGGAAGATCTGGAGCTGAGGCTTTATGTAGCACACTGCTAAAAGCTATGGCCACCATTGCTTCTCTTACAGATGAATTATCTTCTCTCAGCACCAGTGTTGGTCAGGCAGGTGGTTCTACCTGAGACAAATCTCATTTTGCCTAAGCCATTCTGATTGTTCCTGAGAGGGGTTGTCAGCCCTTGGTGGGAAGGAGCCCTGCTGTTGCAAGCAGAGACTAATGGGCAAGCTGGAAAGTGGTGCCTGTACGTGGCCCAGGTGTGCAGATGATGGCTGAATGCTTCCAGCAAATGTCAGTGCTATGCCTTGGGAATGTGGTTTGTGCCTTGGCTGCAGTCTGGCTGTGTGCTTCAGCTGCTGCTGCTGCTTCTCTGAAGGTCTGGTGTGAAAGGATTACAGGAAACGAGAGAGATGGAATCTAGATGAAAACCTTCATCCCTCTCCCAAGGAGGCTCCCCATCCACCTGCCTTCTGACAGGACACAGGGAGAAGATGCAATGAAATTATCCATCACTGGACCTGTGTAATCTCCCCCACATGGCACTGTGAAACCCATCCAGATCAAACACTAACCTCAGGAAAACGCAGGCATCCACAAGATGACTTCTGTCCTCCTGCAGCAAGTGTTTGTCTTGCATATGTAGATACTTCCATCTCTGGTCAAAGTGACCTACGGTTTTGTTTTCAGTTTTGAAAGTGCCTTTTAAATGTGTTCATTGTTTATAGCCACAAGGTGGCATTGCAGATTAAAGGGAAAAAACCCACATTTGTTGTGCGGAGAGATGGGAAGGAGGTGGGAGGCTTGGGGGGAAAAAAATGTACAGCCACCCTCGAAATTCTTTCCCTGTCTTGAAGATGCAGGGAAGACTTTTTCCTTTCAACTCACAGACCTCCAGTTTTGATAGCAGCGAGCACAATGTTTGTTATACTATGATCACAGAGAGTTTCAATTGATTCAGCATCTGCAAATCGGTTTGAGCTGTTCAGAGCTGCTGCTTTGCTCTGCTCCTGCCTTTGGGGTGTGATGTAGTGTTTCGAGCTGTGAGCAGGATGATGGTGTCATTTCACAGGCTCTTTTGTTTCAGTTTGTGTCTTCAGGTCCCAAGGAAAACTTGTTTTCTATTCCTGCTTTCCCAGTCACACTTCTCTTGGTTTCTGTGCAGGCTCAGATTTTTGGCTCGGTGAAAAGATGGCAAACTGCAGTAAGTGAAGCTAAGCCCTCAAACAGAGGTCTGAAGCTAAATGAAGTCTTCAGGGCTATTACATGTTGACTTAGAAAGAGGAGGGTAAATGGGGCATGCAGTGGATCTTCCCTGTACTTTCCAGGTTTTACTGTGATCCAGAGCTCAGCCTTTTCCATTAAGGGTAAAAAAACTCAGATGAGGATGTTCAAAGGTGTTTGCTTCTCTGCTCATAGAATCATAGAGTCATTTTGGTTGGAAAAGACTTCTTGGATCACCTAATGCAACCATTGAGACCTTATGAAACAGCAAAGCATTTAGGAGATCTGAGAGAATCCTTTGGAAACCTGTCTTGCACCCAAAAAAATTAAACCAGCCTCCTTTCTCTGGCTGTGCTGACCGGTTTAGATCAGAGTGTGCTTCACTCTCATTTCCTTGTCTTTCTTATGAGGAGTTCCTGTCCCAGGGGGCATGTTGTTATTCTGCATAAGGGCTAATACAAAATAAGAGCCTGATTCTTGCTCAGTCCTCACCATGTTGCTGTAATTTAACTGCTGTATTGCTGAGGGCTCCTTTCTAGTCCTAACTGTTCTTATCAGTGTGTGTTGCCTTTTTGTCTGCATGTACTTTCCATGTAAACCAGGAAAATTAGCTCTGCTGAAAGATGCATCTTCCCAGCGGTGGAAACAAGTGGTAAATGGAGTGAGGAAGCAGCAGGCCAGCGAAGGAAACTGTTATCTGTTTTGGAAAGAAAGTGAGCATGGTTTTATTTTTACCTGTGCTTTGAGGAAGCAGTGAAAGGCAGATTAAATAATAAAGCCAACTTTTGCCCAAAACCCACTAAAAGTGTTATGGATTTTTAAGATAAAGGGGAGATAATTGACAGCGTTTTTGGGATGCCCAGGGAGGTGGTTGAGTCACCAACTGTGTTTAAAAGTCGCTTGGATGTGGTGCTTGGGGATATGGTTTAGAGTGCACCTCGTAGAGTAGGGATATGGGTTGGACTTGGTGATCTTGAGGGGTTTTTCCCACCAAAATGGTTCTGTGATTCTGTATTTCTCTAGGCAAGAGAAATACACTTCTCCTAACTGTTTTCTGGGGAGGAAAAACAGGGAAAGCTTTTCATCAACCTTGCCATGCCCATGACAGCAGAGAGAAATCTCCTGTGATATTGCCTGGACAATTTTCACCTGGCTGAGAAAGCCACAGCATGTAAACACAGATCCTCAGATACATGCACATATGGATGGGAGATTCTTGATGGTTTAGACTGGTCTGATTCCTTTTGTGACCAGCTTTGGCCAGATCAATCCCTGAAAAAGATTCCTGCTGTCTTCAGCCATCCATCCTAGTTTTCCCTGTGTGCCTGCCTTGAGGTTTCTGCAGTGAGTGGAGAGGCTTTTTGCACAGAGCAGCTGTCTCCAAGCTGTGAAACTGCTTTCCTTCATGGTACAAAAGACCATAATGAGCAAGCCACAAGAATGTTGTTGATCAAGGTAGCATGTGAAAGACTTCGCTCGGGTTCCTTGTTCTGTTGCAGACCTTGCAGCTGACTTTGCCCAAAGTGTTCATCTGCCTGTTTTTCTCAACAGGCACAAAGCTGCTCAGCACTTCAGGCTGGACAGTTTATGTTCCTGCTCCAGCAGACACTGTCTCTTGCTATCTGTAAAGCATGGTCAGACTTGGACTGGGAGGCCCCGATGGAATATAAACATCAAGTATTTATTAAATATTGTGAATATTCTGCCACTGATGTGTAAATAAGCAGTTGGCATTTTGATTTATGAGATGATTGACCATGGCAGAAATGCGTAAGGCTAACAAGAACATCCAGTTATGTTAGGGTAATTTAATGGGGAGGTATATGGGTGCTGTGCACTCCTGGGTATAAGCCAGCTCACTAAATGATAGGGGTTAGGATGAGGCTAGCAAGAAGCCTCCTCTGACCAAGGTTATTTCATAAGTGCCTACTGCAGAGTTTCATCTTTACCACTGGAGCAGCTGGTGCTGGCTCAACTCATCTGTCAGGCAGGGTGCCGAAAGAGATGTATTAGTGGACTGACCCCAACACTGAATCCGATGTTCTTGGCAATTTTTTTATTTTTTTTTTCAGTCTCCCGACCTGAAGGGAGAAGTGAACCTTTTGAAAAAGAAAAGTTGTACATAAAAAATTCTGTGCAGTGCACATTTCCGGATGAATGTTCAGGCCAGCATTATTTAATGCTGAAATCAAAGCTTTGGGGATTCGTGGGCATCTCCAAGGCTGCTGTGATACCACAAGCCGTGTCTCACCTCATGCTTAACACAGGGCTTTTATTCACCTTGAAATTCTCTTTTGCTCTTCAATCAGCTCTGCTCTGCAAGGAGGGTAGGGGTAGGAGTGAGGTGATTTAACAGGATCTCTGGAGAGGAGCAGTTGCCAGTCCAGCTCTTTTGGAGCAGAGACCTTTATTCCAGCGATGGATGTTTGTATTCCAGAGCTGGTCAAAGGAAGTTTGGGATGATATGAAGGTTTTCTGGGGAAAAGTTGCTCTTTACTTCCCATCTGTGTGTAGATCTTAAGTAGTCTGCGTCACAGGAGAAACCCAAGCTGTGCTGCATCCTGGAAAACAACTATGTGAGTATGTTTGATAGACGTAGTGTAATAAAGATGGGATCACTCCTGAGTGCTCCCGCTGAGTGATAGCACTTTGGGGCTGTCTCAGCCTTGCTGACTTCTCCTTGAATGCCCCATTAATGGCAGAATTGACCTTCTCCTAGAGGGCCTTGCTTGGTGGCAGAAAGGTTCAAGCATGCATTCTGCTACAGAACAAAACCACAAACTAGATTTGGGGTTTCTTTTATTTTGCTTTCTTCCTGTTTCCAAAAAGGAAACTTGGCCATTTTCCCCTCCCTCCCCAACCCAATAGGCTGTATGGTGGTTGTCAGGCCATTGACATAGCATGGAGAAAGCTTGATCTCAGGTGCTTTCTCTAAGGCAGACAGGTCTCCAACACGTACAAACCTGAGTATTGTCATCACTCAGCTACTGCTGCTTAGTTTGAATTAGGGGCAGGAAGGAACATCTCCCTTCTCCTGCTGAACAAGTGCACCTCTGGAAATCACCTTTGTTTTTGACAGATCAGTATTTTCTTCAAAACATTCCTAGAGTGAGTGTTGCTGAGTTCAAATGCTAAGGCCTTCCTCAGGAATGGCTTTGAGTTTGGAAGGCTTAATTTGTTCTTCAAATCTCTAATCTGATGACACACTACAAAGATCTGAGATGGCTGCCAACACCTAAGCACTTTTTCAAAGCACAAACTTTGACTTTAGTCATAGTTAAGCTGCATGAATCAGACCAGTTTGCCTTGGACAGTTCTCCTGTAGAGGTAATTTGTTTGCATTTCTCTTTATTGTACATCTGCAGTTTTTGTGCTTTCATATGGCGACAATTTTTTTTTGTGTGCATCAAGGAGAGGCGAGTAAGGAAACAGTGACACACTGACCTCAGAAGCTCTCAGGGAGCTGCCTGTCTGGAGGGGGTTTTGTGTGTGTGTTACTCCACTCTGTCCCTGTTCCTCTGGTTCTCCTGTGATCACCAGAACCTGCCACTAATCCAGCATCCCTGTCAGTGGGTGTAAGGATACAGACCAGCCCTCCCTGCACAGCATTTCAAAAGCCCAGGTATTTTGAAGGTGAGTGCTGAGAAGCAGCAAGTCAATGAGAAGAACTCTACACTATTGCTATTTTTGTTCTACCTGCTGTGTAGATGCAGAGGAATATACTCTCATCAGCTGTCAAGCTGGCAATTTCTGGTCTCAGTAGATTCACTTCAAGGTTAAAAGCAGAGCAACTACTGACCTTGATTTCCATGGCATGAAACCAGAAGTCTCAAAGGCCCTGCTGATGGCCACTTGAGAAGAAAGTTTCATTTCCATGGCTTGAAATGACACCAAGAGATGTGGGCATCTGTCCCTGAGGGACTCTGAGCTCCAGTTGGCATTCCAGAGATGTCTCTGCTCATGCACTCTCTCCTATCTCTCAGACACTCAGCTTAGCTGCTTACCAAGTTCATGCTCAATCACTTTGGAGAGCAGAATACATTGCTCTTCACAATCATCTCTCATCCTTTGTGTGCAAGATTCAGTTGGCTAAAAATCATCTGTTCCCTTTTGTTCTTATGGAAGTTAGGGCAGACCCACACCAGAGGTAGATCCATATGCGTGCATACACCTGGCTGTGAAAACATCTGGGAATGGGGCTAAGGACCACGTGTAAGCAACCCTCTTTGGGGAGCAGCAAGTTCAGTTCAGGAAGGTGAGATTAAGAGAGAAACTTTTGCATCTATTTCGGACCACAAAAGTACCAGTGTGAAATTTTACATTAAAAAAACCCAAAAAACCCCACATCCAAAAAACTACTCACATTTTAAATCTTCCCCCACCTTGCTGCCACCTTTTCCTAATGCATTTAAACGTTGGGATGAAATGGTATCAAGTTTGAAGGCTCCTGGCTGATCCTAAGGAGCTAACCAGGAGTTGACAGCACAGAAATCTTGTGGTGATAACTGAACTGAAGAATAAAAGCAGTTAATGCTGAACTCAGAAGAGGTGATCTGTACCAAGGTGTGGGTCCAGCCATAGAAGAGCATGAGATCTGTTTTTGCATTTTTGCCTTGGTTTTGGATCACTTCAGAATTACTGTTAGGAATTGCAGATGCTCTTGTGTACTTAGCTGAACAACTGCAGTAGTTTATCACTGAATTGCTTTGTATCTTATACACCACTCCCTTAGAGTGCCTCTCTGTAGAGACCTGGGGCTCCCTTGCTCCTTCCTTCCCTCACTCTTCACTGCTGCATTGTTGGTGGCTCATCTGGGACAGGCAGACCTGTGTTAGTCTTTGTAGTCTTGTAGCCCAGAAGGGGAATTTTTTTGTGAGATAGTCAGTACCACAAACCTGGAAGCCTCCAAATAACCCTGTTTGTAAACCACTTATGTTGTCTTCTCATAACTTCCTAAGCCACATGACACCCCAATACCTCCCTGAGTTGATGACTGCCTGGTGAGTGGCTGTTGCTGGATGAGCTCAGCCTCACTGCTCTGCCCGTAGGAATATAGAGTTGGTCACACATATGACTGGCTCTTGTGGTCAAGCAGGGCTCTTTCTGGAATGGCCAGTGCATTAGGAGATGGTTTGCTCTTCTCTCTCTCCCTTCCCACTGACCTTCCCCAACATGTCCATGACTAAATATGCAGTGCTGCACACGAAAGGAAGGAATTTAGGAGTGTGTGAAGTTCTTGCAATTAAATGTCACGCAAGCCACATGTGGTTTTGTTGCTCCAAATTCAGCTCAAATAAGTGGAAAAGATTACAAAATGAGAGAACAACTTGGGTCAACCTGGACAAAATATGTTTTCCTTCAGTAGCACCTAGGAGTATGTGGTGCATTTCACCAAATGAAGATACAATATGGATTCCAGTCAGGGGCTCAGGCAAGGCGTAGCTGTCACAGGAGTAAGAGAGTAGGACAGCATTGCTTCGTGAGCCGTGCTGCTTCTGCTGCTTGAATTAGTTGCTGCTTGCTTTGCTTGGCTTGTGCTGTTGCAGAGAAGGGAATGTTTTCCATGCCCACTGTGATGGGACAAGAAGGAATGAAGGTAGGAGTCAGAGGTGAGGTGATGGCTTAGGCTCACTAATGAGAAATGATTGTACAATCATAGTATGGTTTGGATTGGAAGGGACCTCCAAAGGTGAGAATCTTCATGTTGAGCTCTCAGTGAGTCAAAGCTTAGGGGAATCCCAGGTCTTTGAGATCATTTGAGATTATTTTCCCTGGCTGGACCTTGCAGTGACTGAGATGTGCCCGTATGGGAGATTTTATCACCCTTCCTGGGGAGATGAGTGCAGTTTCTCACTGAGCTGGCTCAGATCTCTGGCATTCCTGTGATCAGGAGATCAGTTTAATCTTCCCATTAGGAAATTTTTCCACTGGTTTTAATTAAGAACTGCTTTACCCTGGTAGAACTGCTCCACTCCTTTCGTGAACCCAAAGCCCGGGGCAAACCTGATACAGCCCTCTTGTCTTCTGCACACCGAGTCCTGAAAAGGTTTGGTAGCACAGGTGATGGAGGTAGGACGTGTGCCTGTTCCTAAAAAGCTAAGGAGAATTGTTTGTGTTGGGGCTCAGCAGTGCCATTGCCTTTCCCAGTCAACTGCTGCCAGCTGTGGAAGTCACGTTCCTTCCTGCCAGCCCTTCATTGTGCTTTTGCAGTAGGAAGAGGAGGGGGGGATGGAAGAAAAGGGGATCTTAATTGAAAAAATAGGGCTAGGGCTTCAGGGACATAACAAAGTCAGTGGGAGTGTGTGAACAGCAATTTATTTTGTCAGTTCAAGTTACAGTCACTCTGACATGTGAAAATTGCAGATGCCAGTTTCTCAATGTGTCACTGTGACACACAGCATCCCAAATAAATAAATAAGGAAACTCTGGACTTGGTTTGCAGAGCTTTGGAAAGGCCAAAGAAACGGAATATAAAAACTGGCAGATAAAGTGAGAGAGTTTTCTATGATATAAGGGGGCGTGCTCCTAGCTTGGCCTTTCACAAGATGATCTTCATACCTTTCATTGCTTTGATCAAGTGTTCCTATCATCATCATAGGTTTCATATAGTTTATGGCTTTCATAGCCTCTTTGGGCTTTGAAAATGGAGCTGCTTTCATGAAGAATGAAGCAAAGCAGACCTCTTCCCTCCAAACTGCAAAGGATTGGAAGGAGTGTTGCTGAAGTGTTGATCTGAGACTGAGTAGATCTCCAAAGCAACTCATTAAGGCCAGGATCCAATTAGATTGCCTCTTGCCCTGACTGCTTAGGAGCCTTTCAAATGTTCCTTTCCTATATTCTATTCATCGCTTGTAAATATCACCATTGGTTGTATTCTACACCTCCTGCCTTTGCTGATTTATTTTAGATGTTTTCATAGAATCACAGAATTGTTTCAGTTTCAGAAGACCTCTAAGATCATAAAGTCCAACCATTGATCCAACACCACCATGGCCCTTAAACCATGTCCCAAAGTGGCTTGTCCACACATGTCTTGAGCACCCCCATCACCTTCCTGGGCAGCCTGACCACTCTTGCAGCACAGAAATTTTCCCCAATATCCAATTGATAGAACAGTTCATCACCTTTGGCTGCTCTACCAACTCTGCTCACGTAAACTGAAAAATAGGGAATGGGCTCACTGGATCTGAAAGCTGCTGGAGCCAAAGGTAAATTTGGTGACATGAAGCTGAAGACAGAGATGTGAAATGAGGGATCAGCAAGTTCAGCCTGCATGCTTTCCAGGCCATGGCTAAATACCAAGTTCTACTTTTCCATGGAGAAACATGCCTTGGTTTTTGCATCAGTCCTCCAAGGGGAAGTGCTGCACAGCCCTTCTCAGTCTAGAGAGGACCTTATCTGCTTCCTTGGTGGGACTGTGGAAAGAAACCCTATGAATTAGACTGCATCTAAATCTTAGGACTTTTCCTGGATGTTCTTCATCCACAGCTGCCCTGGTCACATTCTTCTGAGTACATCCTTAGATGGACAGACTTTGAGAGAGCTGATGCAGTTACTTGAGAGACCACTTAACATGATATTAGCTCTGTGCTTGTCTATACTCTTAAAACATGCGTCATTGTACACTGTAATTATTAGGAGAGCTAACTGGCAAGGAAGGATGATTGCATCATTAAGACACTGGAACATGAATAACTAATTCTGCTGTTAACTCCTCACATAACCATGGCTGTGGCACTGAAGATCAATTTTCTCATCTTAAAGGAAAAAAAAAAAAAAATCCTACCTTATTCATCTCATTTCCTTGTATTGTGAAATGTCTCTGTGTCTACATAGTAGTTTGGAGGGACAGAGGAATGAGCAAAATGTATCTACAGCATGAGTGAGGAAGAGCAAGTGAAAACTGGAACCTGAAATGAGACTATAGGTGTCCTACAGGAAGAATATTGATGCCAATAATAATACTTATAATAAAAAACAGTTATAAAGAGTGTGGGAGATGAATCAGAACAGAAACAGCTGAGAGAAAAGCCTGTAGCATCTCCTAAGAACCTGGTTAATTCCTTGTGTCAGTTTGCAACCCTGACATCTCTCACCAAGTATTCTGGCAAGCTCCTAGCACTTCCAAGAAAAGATTTAGCAGCCAAGTTACGGCACTGACATCTCATGTTGCTTTTATTTTATTATTATTATTATTATTGCAAAATGCACTACTGAACACTTAGCAGTGCATCACGGAATGAAATGCTGCAGAATTACAAATGAGCATGGGCTTGAGCCTGTGATCCAGAATCTTTGATATCAATATCATTGATGCTTTCCTGCTAACAAAGGTGAAGGCAGTCGCAAGGGGGGGTTGTTTAATACAGAAGTTTTGACAGTATTTTGAAAAGGTAAATCTTGGTGAGAGTCTTTGTAATCTTTTTCCTGAAGATTTGAGCCTGCTAGGAAAACAGAGTAGTTTTGTTTGGGTTCTCTCCTTCCCTGCTTTGCTGCTTCTTCCCCTTCTAGATTAAATATTTGGGTTTGTTTTTTTGTTTTGGATTTTTTTTTTTTAATAAAGTCAACTTTTTTCTACCTCTGCTCCTACCTGCCACACCCCTGCTTTCATGCACAACATTTCACACTCCCCTGAGGCTCTATTCCCCTTTGGTGATGCTGGCAAGAAGATGCTGTTTTCTTGTGCTTGTGTGCCTCACGCCTCTGTTTTTGTGTCACATTATACACTCATGCAAAACTCTCACAGCCAAAGAGCAAAGTCATCACTTTCAATACACAGTGTAAAGCAATAGGGTTTGGTTCTTTTTACTTTTTTTCTTTCTTTCCTTAAATATTTCAGACAATGCTTTTATCAAAATGGGTCATTCTTCTCTCTAGTCAGTGTATGCTGCTGGCAATGGCCAGTTCTAGGTGCAAGAGCTGCTGCAGTGGGCAGTAATGGATTAAATATGTCCACCATGAAATATTCTCCCTTAACTGCATTAGTTTGACATTTATTTTATGCCCTGCTACGTGGCATTGAGCCAAAGAGACCACAACACACCTTCCTTTCCAAGGTCCGAGGGACGAAAAGTATCCCTTTACAAGAAGGGTGCTTAAGTGCTTTTCTGAATCAAAGCCTGACTCAGTGCTTTAATGTACTCTGTTCATGCTTGGAAATGGCTTATATTCCTCTGAGCAAATTTCCTTTAGAGAAGCTAAGCCTACTACAGTGTCTGAAGAATTCAATGTCACACTGAAAACTTATCCCCCAGATCTGTGTCCAAAGGGATCCTGCTTAATGGATGCTACCTATTACTCGCTGCCGTGCAGCATTCCTCATTGGAGCACTGAAACAGGCTGTTCCCTCTGCAGGCAGTGTGTCAAGTTTTCATCTGGTCGTCTGTGGTGTTTGCCATTTATATTCAAGGTTCTAGAGAAGGTCACTTCAGTGCAGCATCAATAGCACCTCTGTACCATGATCTCATACGTGTATTTGAGGCTGGCTCTGAGGCAAGAGTATGGTAGGGCTCAGCCTGCCCACTGGAAAGTTTAGGCAGCCATCTCATGGAGCAGAGTGATTTAGGGACATGTTCACCTCACCACTGCTGCTTTCAGCACAGTGGACCACACTGTCCTGTCTGAAAGTTGGAAGCAGGTGCCTGACCTGCTGGACGTGCTTTATACGATAAAGCTCATTTGCAGCCTTGCTGAGCGCTGTTCCTGGGCTGACTCTTGCAGCCCTCGAGGAAGACTCAGCCCTTGGTCCTGCTGGGCTATTTTAAGGCAGTGCTTCTGAGCATCTGTGTGAGCCCAATGCTTCAATTAGCTTTTGTCTGGCCTGAGCTGGTTTTGTTATCACCCTCTTTTTGCTGATAAAGCACAGAAACGTTTTCAGAGGAGATTTTTTTTTTCTTCCCCCCTCCACCCTGCAGGAGCTCAAGGATGGATGGGAATGAACTCTTGAAATATGTCAGGTGCTTGGAGTAAAAGGATTTGTCAGGATACCTGGCTCCCTGTCGGTCCTGACAAATTGCTCGGGGGCCTTGTGTCTTGGGCTCTCCATCTGCAAATCAGGGCTAATATTTATTTCCATTATATATATTAATAGCACTTAATAACTTTGAACAAGGTCGGGACTTCACTGCATTACGTACTGTGCTAAGACACGCATACATTAGTCCTGTCTCATGCCTCCTGTAAAGAAGTGATGTAAGAATGCAGTGCCTGGGAGATGCAAGGAGTGATCCATAATGCATGATGCATTCAGAGGTCCTGTCCTGTCACGAACGCATTATGGACAGGAGGTAACTGGAGCTGGCCTGTCATAACTTGATTATCTTATTTCAGTGCTAATCCTCATGATAAGGATCCATGACTCAAGGGAGAGAGGTCTGAAAAACCTCTGCAAAGTTTCACTGCTGGTGGTGGTGACGTAAACCAGGGAGAACAAAGCAGCAATGCCCAGGCAGACCATAGCTTCTCTACATGTAAGCCTCTTGCTTTCATCACTGCCTTAGGTACTAGAGTCACCTTCTAGATCACAAAATAAAATCATAGAATAGTTTGGTTTGGAAGGAACCTTTAAAGGTCATCTAGTCCAACCCCTCTGCAGTGAGCAGGGTTGTTTTCAACTGTTTTCATGGTTGCAATCCTTCACATTCAGACCAATGGTTCTCTGAATTAATGGATTAGTAGACAACAGCTCTGTGAACCTGCAATGTGAAGGAATAAGTTGTCTCCAACCACCATTAATGCATCCCAGATTTAGGGCTGCCTGACAGCCAATGTTCTGCCATTGCCACTGTGACTTTGTTCTATACTTCAAGCTTGAAAGCGTGGTTACAGCAAAGCAGAATCTGGAACTTCTGGTTGTTAAATCACTGCAAGCTCCTATTGTGGACAGAGCAACTCTGTGGTTGCTAATGTCCATGAAACTGCTTTACAGGAAGAAGTTATTCTGGTTGGACCCACACTCTTAGTTCCACTGCAGGCAAAATGAGGGACCTGTGTGTGCAAAAGTGACACACTGGTCATTGCTGAGGTTACAGAGGTATGGATTTGTGGTTACAGACTTTGGATTTGTGATGGGATGTGGGATTTTTTGCTCCTATAAAGGGACAATATTGACAAATGGCATTTCTTTCTGGTATCATCATGATCATGTATCTGCTTTTGTACTTGGAGATGTTATTTAAAGTTCAAGGTGGGAACAAAGGCATTTGGATCACTTAACTTCATGGGTGACCAAGAGACTGCACTCAGTCCAATCTGCTGGACCACTTTTAGGGATGGACTAAAGTGGAGTGGGTGCTTGCCTTTCGAATAGTAAAGCAGGAGCTGCTAGCACTTGAGGAGAGTGAAGCCTCCAGGCAAAACTACTAAATTGTCATCCTTTGTAAGGCATAGAGATGGACCTGCAAAAACAGCTCAGCACCAAATTAAAGCTTTGTGTTAGACTACCACAAGGTTGGTGGTGTGCTGATACAGATGTCAACAGATCTGAAATGGATGAGATGGAGCAAACCAGAGTGTGTGTGCTCTGAAAGCAGAATGAATCTGAGATTAACAACACTGTTTATGGAGAGCCACAGCTTGATCTTGTATGAAAAGATGTATAAAATAATTTATGAAGTGAAGGCTTAGTTGTGAGATATTTATTGCTGAGCTGGAAGTTTGTTTAACATGGAATTAGTCACAACTCTTTTAAATCAGTGGCACTTAAAGGATCTTTTAAGTTCTCCATTTTGATATTTTAAAATCACATAGCCCCACTTTTACAAAGTTTGAAAGTAAGGTGCAAGTTTAGTGAAATCAATGAATGCAGTTTGAGAGATGCTGCCTCTTCATGTCTTGCAGTCATGCAGAGCAGTACCTGGGGGGAGGAAAAAGGAAAGTGATTCAAGGTCTTGTTTTCAAGAAAGAGTCTAGACATGAAGCCACTGCATTAAAAGCTACTGGAAATTCAAGGATTTCCTTACAAGTACTTGCCTCTTTTTTTTTTCCTGGCTTCTTCTGGAAGTTGCAGAGAGGTCCATTGATTTCTGAGAGATTCACAGTACCACATAAATTAGGTGGAAAGACTCCATGGGAAGTAGGCCAAAGGAAAAGACAGTTTTAAAATGTATTATCTATTTGACTCTTCTCCTTTATAGCTTTCTCTCCACAGCAACTTTTTCTCTGTACTTAGTGAAATCTACTTTAAGTCGAATTGCCAAAAAAAATGAGATAAACTGCCAAAGAAAGGTTGAGTTGTGTTTTCATTCTCCATTCTATGTGAAATAATACAGCAGAACTAGTAAATACAGCAGTCATATTACTTTAGTGTTGATGCAGTGGACTTGAAAGTCAACTCAAACCGTTTTGCCCATCTCTAAGTGATGAGGTGACAGCAATACCAAAGCAGCAGAGAGAGCAGAAGGTTCTGTAGAGGAGTTTGAGTACTGGGTGCCTTTTAGAGCTGGTGGCTGTTTGGTTGAAGGAGACTCGTGGAAATTAGGTATGGCTGTCCAGTTGGTACCCACAAACAATCCTTTGGAGCAGAGGACTGGCTAATCACAATTGAAGTGTCTATGGCTGGTGGCAAGCAGAGACTGTCCTTGTCTGATAGAAATGTCACTGTAAATGTAACCTTTTCCTATTGACTGTTCCAGGGTTTAGGGGTGTGAATGTGGCTGCCTTCTGATGGTTCCTGTTGGCCAGCTCCCAGCTCCTTTTGAAGATACTTATTTTTGTAACGTGCATTTATCAGGATGGATTAGGCAAGCCCACTGACTTCAGTGCTTTGGGATAGGCTGTCAGAAATTATTTTAGCAATCCTCTGCCCTGGACAAAGTGCATTTACTTTTCAACCTCTGCTCTCACTTCCAAGCAGCGAGCTACTGAGGGTTCAATTTACAGTCAAACATTCAGTGGAGTTCCTATCTGCAGCTCTTTGTTGTACATTGAGTTTTTTGTTTGTTGAAATCAAAGAGAAAGGGAAAAGACCATCTCCACCTAATGGCTTCTGGCTACCAGTAAATGGTGGCAATTCCACAAGGAGGTATTAAGAACAGTAGGATGTTTTCAGAGAGGTAATAAAGCTGCTGGGATTGTCACAAGGAGTGCCAACATCATTTGAGAGAGAGAAACTTGTGGCATTTCCATCTCAGGCATCATCTCCACGAAGGTTTGACTGCATGAGCCAAATTATCTGCTCAGCAGTTCTGTCATTTTCCAGCACTAAAGGGCTGGGTCCATCCTCTGCAAACTCTTCAGGGGAATACCGTGGTTTATTTTCACTACCAGTGGAAATGAAAAACCATCCCTCTGCTGGGGTAAGCTGATTGACCTTTGAAAGCACCTTCAGGGCTGTGAAGAAGGTTTCGATGGAAACTAATCACCCTAATGTTGTTCAAAATATGAAATAATTTAATCTCATTTTTTTGAGAGACCAAATATCCTCTCTCAGCCACTTCCTCCAGCAAAAAAAGTTCACTGATTTTTCTCTGTCATGATGTGGGCTAACCTTTAGGTTCAGGTATGCCTTGAAAGTGGCACACTCCAGGAAGGTTTCTTGCTCATGTGAATGAGTTTGCTCATTCTCTTAATAATTCCACTTGCCTCCTTTGCAGATGAATGTCACTGCAACCTCTGTGCTGCCATGCTAAAACCTGATCTCGTCACTCACTTCAAAGATGCAATTCACTGCCAAATACCTCACCTTCATCCATCTCAATCTAAACTCAGCAAAATGACCTCTCAAAAAGTACTCTACAGAGGCACTCTTTAATCAACATCTGTTTAGAGCTTTCCCCGTTAACTTCACATAGGCAGATTGTTTTCCATAATTAGACACAGATACAACCAGCTGACATATAGAATACATATTCATTTCTCCCTCTGACTTCTTGAAGGATCTGAGTAATGCAGAAGGAACACCTAGTGCATTTAATACTAGTCTCAAGAGCTGCAGACTTGTCTAAGAGATTCACTGAAGCACTTCAGGTAAAACTCTCATCCCTTGTTCAAAATGAGAGGCTTAGGACAGTGTGATGCTCTTGATGAACTAAGAGGCTGTATTTAGATAAGGAATGGAGAGGAACGTGGACCTTGTGTCTGTCTCCTTATTTCCCTTCGCTGGATGGGCTCTGAGGGGCAGAGATGCTCTTTAGGGACAAGAGCATGATGACATTAATAGAGCTATCACTGTAAAGAGTTTATGGTTTTGCAATTACAGCCCTGAACAGCTACTCGGGGCTCATTGATGCTCGCTGCTGTGGACTTCGCTTTATCTGTATCGTCTCAGGCCATTCGTGGAGGCTGCAGTTCAGACGAGCGCTTAAACATATGCTTAAAGTTATTCGTATGTAAAATACCCTTTAAGCTCTCTCTGTTAAACGTGACCTTGATCTCTTGGTGCTGCAGTTCCCCAGTGAAAAATAGAAAGACGATAACAGCTTTATCAGCCTGAAAACTGCCAGCAGCCCCATGCTACTATTTCTCATGTAACATAACAAAACATATCTATAAACGTGATAGTATTTACTGGCTCGATTCTGCCCTTTCCCTTCAGTGAAATTAAATAACAGCTGACTCCAGAGGCAGGCTGATTGATTTCAGTGAAACTAATGCTACTATTCAACAAGAGTAAAGGCAGAAGTAGCGGAGTCAGACACCAAGCAGGTTCTGTTATTCCCCTGTTACTGCCAAGAGCTCTGGTTATTTTGAGAAAGCCTGTTCATATTTTCTCTTTTCACTCTCTCCTCCTGATCTTTTCTTTTCGCTTTTTCTCAGCTTCGTAGAATAGTCTCAAAAGCTATCAATTGACTGTCAGCTTAAAAAAAAAACAAAAAAAAAAATTAAATAAATCTCCTATTTCTGAATTTTTCAGCTTCCTCAAGTGAGCATTTAGAGCCACTGTATCTCCAAAACATCTGCTGTTATCGAGGGAAAAAAACCAAACAAACAAAACAACCAACACCTCCAAACCA
The DNA here is from genome assembly GCA_013396835.1 of Psilopogon haemacephalus. Lineage (NCBI taxonomy): Eukaryota > Metazoa > Chordata > Aves > Piciformes > Megalaimidae > Psilopogon > Psilopogon haemacephalus. The sequence goes on along the minus strand of VWZI01019119.1, from coordinate 950,217 downwards.
CTTTAAAAGCTGACAGCTGACCTGAAGAAGCCTTCGGTAATTGCAGCCCCAGTTGAAATTATTGAGAACTAATAGGCTGAAATGTTTTGGAAAGTCAGGACACGGAAAAGTTCATTTGCATTCTGCTGCCTCCAGCCCCCGTGATTTTCTACCATTTCCCAAGGTGTTATTGTTGAAGGTATCAATGTTTGGAGGCAATTAAAACTCCGCAGTTTGTTTGCTCGTTCACAAATTGTTTGCAAACATCTCCAGCCAAAGCCAAGGCTTCAGTCCCCTTACATTGGAGGCTGAATGCCTTTAGGTTTCATTACAAAGCCTTCTGGTAGGCATCAGATATCAAACAGACAAACCAAAAAAAAAATTAAGCTGAAGCCAGGGTATTTTTCTTTCCCTATGGGGAAAAGGGCGTCCATTATGCAAGGAAGCTTTTGTAATGGTTTGGTGGCTTTGACAAAATCCATTTTAATTCATTGTCCTTTTACTTTACATAATATCCATAAAATGGCAAAACAGAGGATGTTATTACTGATCAGAACAATTAGTACAAAGCTCTTAAGTAGAGTAAGGGTGCAGAAAACCCCAACCTTTTGGGACAGAGCTTTTCTAGGAGCTGTATTCTGCATGAAGGGGTAGGACTTGGCCTGCGGTTCTCCCAAAGCAGTTTTCATTTGTGGCCTTCATAACAAGAAAAAAAAAAAAACAACACAACAAAACAACAACTAAAGGAGGTAGCTTAGTTCCCCTTACATTGTAATGCCTTGTACATTGCAAGATACCAGGATAAATGCTACAAGACAGGTAAAGCTTAATTCTACCTTGATCCCAGGGCATGCTGGAAACACTACTAAAGTAGGATTCTATGAAATTGAAACAATTAAATAACCTTCTTTTAACATTAGGCTGGGAAAGACCTGAACGAGGGGACACAGTCTCAAGTTGTGCCAGGGGAGGTGTAGGCTGGATAGTAGGAGGAAGTTCTTGACAGAGAGAGTGATTGGCATTGGAATGGGCTGCCCAGGGAGGTGGTGAAGTCACTGTCCCTGGAGGTGTTCAAGAAAGGACTGGATGGAGCACTTAGTGCCCTGGTCTAGTTGATTGGATAGGGCTTGGTGATAGGTTGGACTGGATGATCTTGAAGTTGTCTTCCAATCTGGCCTATTCTATTCTATTCTATTCTATTCTATTCTATTCTATTCTATTCTATTCTATTCTATTCTATTCTATTCTATTCTATTCTATTCTATTCTATTCTATTCTAGTCTATTCTATTCTATTCTATTCTATTCTATTCTATTCTATTCTATTCTATTCTATTCTATTCTATTCTATTCTATTCTATTCTACTCTACTCTAATCTGGGAGACCCTGCCTGGTGGTTTCAGAGAGGAGTTCCAGCCAGGTGCAGGGGTGAAGTTACCAGGAGGCTTAAAGATCTTTCAGAGCAAAGTAATAAACCTCTAGTGCATACAACCTGGGTTTACTTTGTAAGGCACAAGGCTCCCATAGATTAATCCCTGTGGTGCAGAGGACACATTTAAGAAGTGCTAAGATGATAGACAACTTCCCACTGATTTTTACTGGGACTCTGACTCCCATTTGTCTTTGATTATTGTCTCCTGGTTTCCAGTGAGTACAACCACCCTGCTCTGCTATGAACCTTTCCATGTTCACCTGTGTGCTGTGGTCTTCTCCTGCTCTGTAACCCTCAGAGCAGGCTTTGAGGAGCTGTGCCTACGGCTCCTGGGCAGCAGTGACAGCAGGGAGCAAGGTGTTTTGGCTGTCTGGATTCAGAAAACTGCTGAATTCTTGGTGGGAGATGGAAAGCTGTTGTGGAAGGCTCTGTGATGGGAGCAGGGTGCTGTGGCTGGTCACTTCACTGGAGCCTCCAGAGCAGGCTTCCTCAGCTCACTCTTCCCATCCCTCCCCTCACATTTGTGTCCACACACATCAATCAGATCATTCTGCTGCTCCGTCCATGGGTTAAACACGGGGACTGATTTCCTGGCAGCTTTTGCATAGACTGAAGCTGAGGTGTTTGATGCGTGCATGCCGGTGGAGCTGCGGCACTCTGCAGAGAGCAGGTCTCCTTCTCTGCAGGCTGCTTCCCTCTCTCCATCCTCGATATTTCATTTCCTCTGATGTCATTGAAACAGAGAGGCCAGGCTAAGCAGGCAGAGATTTCTGTTTGGCTTTAATCTCCGGCAAGCCAAGGCCTGTTCGGACATGTCCAGAGACGTTTGATGAAGCAGGAGTTTGTCCAGCAAACGCAGCGTGTCCCTGCCCCCTCCCTAGCTTGAAGCTGCTTGGCCCAAGTTAATTCCTCTAAAGCCTCTGTGTTTACACAGGCTCAGTGACTGAGCTACTCAGGGTCCAGCTGCTGGTACTTTTCTGAAGGAAAAAGACGGAAAGCAAAACCTGCAGGAGAGCAGTTGTGCTTGTCACGCAGGGCACTGCGCTACAGCAGCCTGTTTGCAGCCAAACAGAGCCTCCCAAAACCGCATCCACATGGGATAATATCCTGAGGAGAGAAACAGAGGTGCCTGGAAAGGTGGGGCTGCTGCTCGTGTGTGAGCAGCCACCTCTCCCCATGGAACTTCTTGGCACATAATTGCTTTTGAAAACTGATAGAAGGGTTCTTTGCCCCCGGGATCACACTGTCTGTTCAGAGAAAGATGCTGCAGTCAGCACTCAGGTCCCAGGGTTCTCTAGGAGCAGGAAAGAAGCTCCTAGGCTACAGGAGGAGCTAAACGGTGCATTTCTTCAGTACAAAAGGACAGTGTAAAATTAGCAAATGCTTCTTGCTAATATTTTCAGGTCAAACATCAACAACACTGTTCTAAGCCTGTAATTTTAATTTTGTTTTTCTTTTAAAGAAGACTTTCACCAACTTTCACTGAGCTTTCAACCTTAAATTTCTCCTTTTTCGGTCTTTCAGCTTAGGATGGAGAAGAAGAATCCTCCTCCTCTGAGATATGATTCTAAGAAGTTGTGATTTCTTGAAAATATAGAGTTTTGACCAAAAATCTTGAGGGCTTTTGTCCACAACTAGAACACCTTTAAATAATAATGCTAATCTTCCAGAGGGGGAAAAAAAAAAAAAACTAAACCCACACAAATCCTATTTTCAAGTAATACACTGGAAAAACCCCGTAGTATTTTAATTAAATTAAATCATAATGAAATGCAGAGGATTTAAATAGATTGGCTGTCTAGCAGAGCTGCTAATCTGTCTCATGTTCAGTGAGTTCTGGTTCACCCAACATAATCATAATCTGGGCTGTGGATGTTGCTCCAGACCTACTACATCCCCAAATATATTTTTTTTTCCAGAGTTAATCAAATGCAGCCTGAAATTCAAAGAAAAAGGAGAACAGTTAAGCTGTCCATGCAAGAGTGAATGTATTGCTTTCAGGTACAGCTTGGAAACAGATAAAAGGCTTCAGATCTATAAGGAACCCTCTCAGAGCTCCTGTGACCATATGCAGTAGCTCTTGTAAGTGCACAAAGGATTGAGGTGATTCCAGGTGCTCTGCACTTTGGTTTCTTGTGTCTGGGGTCTACGAGTTAATAAGGAGGAGACAGAAGATCATCCATCTGTGGGCAAGCAGAGTTCAGTAGTTAGGTTTCTTTCGTGCTTGTAGGGTGCAGCTTGTCTGAAGGAACTGCCAGTACTGCCTTGGAAATCAGCAGCATCTGACCGTGGAATCATAGAATGGTGTAGGTTGGAAGGGACATCAAAGCTCATCCAGCTCCAAACCCCCAGTGCCATAGGCAGGGACATCTCCCACTAGAACAGGTAGCTCAAAGCCTCATCCAGCCTGGCCTTGAACACCTTCAGGGAGGGAGCAGCCACAACCTCCCTGGGCAACCTGTGCCAGTCTCTCACCACCCTCACTGTGAAGAACTTCCTCCTAACATCCCATTTAAATCTCCTCTCTTCCAGTTTAAACCCATTACCCCTCATCCTGTCATTACAAGACCTTGTCGTTAGTCCCTACCCACCCTCCCTGTAGCCCACTTCAGATACTGGCAGGCTACTCCAAGGTCTCCTTGAAGCCTTCACTTCTCCAGGCTGATAACCTAATAATGCTGATATCATCTAACACACCAATTCCTTATCCAGGAATTCAAGGGTGGATGAAGCCTTGAGCAACCTGGGCTAGTGGAAGGCATCCCTGCCCATGGCAGGGGAGTTAGAACTAGATGATCTTTAGGGTCTCTTCAAATCTAGACCGTTCTATGTATCTCTGTTGCCTTCACTCCAGCAACAATAGTTTACACCAGTTAAGAGTTTAGACTGAGACCTTCAAAGGGAGATCAGCACCTAGTTTGCTTTAAAAATCTGGGATTTTTTTCCCAGGTGCTTTGCAGAACTTCTGTGATTCCTCAAATTCCACCCCCACCCCTGTCTCCTCTGACCCAGCCTTAGCCTTCTTTCCTACCTTGATGCCTTCAACCAATTTGTCAACCATTTGCTCGTTTCCCTGATCAAAATATATTTTGGGCTGAGTCTGAGAAGAATTTTTTTAGTCTGAATGAGAAGGACTCAGCCACTTTGGAGTTCCCAGTCCACTTTGGAGTTATCTTTCCTAACTAGTTTATAAAGCAAGCTATGAAATAATAATTATTACTAATAATTACATCATGATTAGTTGTTATTATTTGCACGTAAACCTGATTGAAGTAGAAAACTGGGTAGAAGCAAACCTTCTGTTTCCTCCAAGACACAGCATTCAGAAGTCCTCTGGTCAAATTTCAGCCATTTCTAATTAAGAGCTCATCAAATCTCACCAAACCTGCAGGGTGTCCAAGGATCTCTTGCTAATGGCTACACTTGCACAGAAAGAAAAAAGTCCTTGAGTTATTTTCCATTCAAAGTGCACTGGCTGCTTTTGTCATCATCTTCTTTTTATTTCTATGACATCTGTGGACAAAATAGAATTGGAGATGAATTTTTTTTTTTCCAGTTAGATGAGAAATTATATGTTGAGCACATTAACAAATAAATTTGCTTTGTTTTGGTTTCCAGCTTGTGCAAGGATTCCAGCTTGCAGACACGGTCTTGTGTTTACTGCTCACAGGACAAACTTTCTTCAAGGAAAGCAGAACCTTTTGCATATATATTTATATTATTTAGACCTCTGTTAATTTCTAAAGGAACAGTGGGGTTTGGTTTTCTCTTTCTTTCTTTCTTTCAATGGTTCTGAGTTATTTTTGAAGCCAGGAATTAATGCTTAAATTCATCTGCTCACTGTATCTGACTTGCTAGATAATACAGATCCTGCTCTTGCATTGCTTTACCCCCTCATAAATCAGTTCCTGAGTCAAACCCCCTTAAAAGCATAAATGCAAACATAAAAACAACAAATGCTGGGCTAGTTAGTCTGTTACTTTAAAAGGAAGAAAAGGAAATAACAAATGATAAAGAGAATGAAGTATTCAGTGCCTTTTTTGGTTGCTTCTCCAAAAACCAGTTGACTGTGGTTGTATACTAACGCAGTAAGTTTTAGCAAGGGGATCATCTGAAATAGCAAAAGACTCTGCTGGCTAAAATGTAGATAATTTAGATGTTCTGCAATTCAGCAGGACCTGATGAAATCTCCCCTGGAGTACTTTAGGATCTAGCTGAAACAATCCCGGAGCGATTAGAGATTATCATTCAGAGTTCACAGATGACCAAGGTGGAGTCAGAGGCCCAGGGAAGGGTAAACATGAGGTCTATTTTTAAGCAAGGGGAAAATGAGAACCAGGGGGATTATGGAACACTAAAACTAACTTCAATACCCAGAAAGTTTCTAGAATTAGCTGTTACAAGCACTCAGAGAATAAGAATTTAATAAGAAACAGCAAATATGGATTCGTCAAGAGCAGATCACATCAAGCCGGGACAGTTTCTATTCAGAGTGCATGGTCTAGCAAATAAAACTCAAGAAGTGGATGTGATGTTGGTTTTTTTGGTAAGGTTTTGAGTGCTGTCATCCATGGCATCCTGATAGTCAGAGTATAGATATGTGCTACATCTCAAATGGAGCACAACTAGTTGCAAATTAAGGCTCAAACAGCAAATGTAGACATCTTCCTGTCAGGGTGGGAGAACACATCCAGTGGTGCCCAGCAAGGGTCTGCCCTAGGCTGGGACATGCTCAGTACTTTATACCATCATGTCACTAAAGTACACACTAATAAAAGTTCCTGAAGGTCATGCTGGGTGGGATGGCAACGTTTTGGAAAGAAGCAGCAGAACTCTGAATGGGTTTTTATGCCTGGTTATATGAAATTAACAACTTGAAATGTGATAAAACCAAACCGTAATGCTTAATGGGATAAGTGCAAGTACAGAGTGAAGCTCAAACCAGAAAAATATTTTGCAGGAGAAGCAATATTGACAATTAAGGATGTGGAGTAGTGGAAAATCGTAAACTGAATGCAACAGAACATCATAAAACCGCCTCAGGAAAGGCAACTTGTGCAACAGAGAGTTTGTGTGGGACTTGTGGGTAAAGGACAAGGGGTAAATCTTGCTTCCCAAGCAACCTTCGTACAGCCTTGGCTGAGCTCTGCTTTGGTTGTGCAGTTCAAGAAAAATCTTGACAAATTGGAGAGGGACTAAAGGAGAGCCTCAGGAATGATAAGAGCTTTGGAAAACGCAACCTGTGAGGAAAGATTGAAAGAATTGGATTTGTTTAGTCTAGAGGAGAGAAGACTGACAGGACGTGATAACATTCCTCCAATATGTAACACATTGCTAGGAAGAGAATGGTGATGAATTGCTCTTCCTAGCAGCAATGAGTAGGAGAAAAATAATTGGTGTAATTTTTAACAGAAAGGGCTTAGTTTAGATATCAGGAAAGAAAGCTTTCCAGCTTCCAGGATATTTCAGTATTAAAATAAGCTGTGTGAGAGGGTTACTGGATCCGCTTCTTAGGAGGTCTTTAAAAACAAGTCAGTCATCTGTTAGGAATGGCCTAGGAGTATTTTGTGCTGCTCTCTGTCTGAGGGAGAAGGCTAGACTGCAGCTTCGCCTATCTCCTGCTCTTACACCTTAGTTTGTAATAGTAAGTGCATTTAAAGGTTAGACTGAGTAAAATCTTAGCAGCTGGCAGGTAGATAGAGTGTTCGTCTGTCTATATATTTTTTGGAAGGGTGATGCACTTGTGGCTAAGAGTTCAAATGTGATCCTGGGGTGCATTAAGAAGACTGTGGGAGAGGTTCTCCTCTGACTATATATCTATATATATATATGTATGTATATATGTATAGGTATATATCTATACACAAAAAGAGGGACAGAGTTCTGCCAGAAAGAGTCCAATGAAGGGCTACGAGGATGATTAGGGGACTGGAGCACTGCCTGATGAGGAGAGGCAGCTGGACATGGGGCTTTTTAGTCTGGAGAAGAGAAGACTGAGAGGAAATTTAACAAATGTTTATAAATATCTAAGAGCTGGGGGTCAGGAGAGGGGGGACAGGCTCTGCTCACTTGTTCCCTGGGATAAGACAAGGAGCAATGGATGGAAGCTGCTGCACAGGAGGTTCTAGCTCAACACAAGGGGGAAACTACTGTAAGGGTCCCAGACCACTGGTACAGGCTGCCCAGAGAGGTTGTGGAGTCTCCCTCTCTGGAGCCTTTTGAGACCTGTCTGGATGTGTTCCTGTGTGACCTGTCTAGATTGTCTGGTCCTGCTCTGGCAGGGGGGGTTGCACTCAATGAGGTCTTTGGGTCCCTTCCAACCCCTGACATCCTGCGAGCCTGTGACGCTAGAGATGCATCTGAGTTCTTATATCATGACCGTTGTTGTTTATCTAGTACTTGTGCAAGATGACTATTACATGTCCTACAGTAACCAAGGGACAAGGTGGATGAAGTAGTTTCAGGGTTATTCTCTGTTCTATAAACTAACCAGTTGATATAACTAGGCCAGCTGCCCTTTCAGCCAAAAAATCCTTCGGAGTTTGTGCCTGTCTCATCCCTGGTTATTTAGGAATAGCTGTTTCAGATGGTCATAGTCTTCCTCAAAAGTTGTGCCATGGTTCTCTGTAGCTTTGTTTTATTTTTTTCTTCTTCTTCTTCTTCTTTCTTGCTCTGTGATTAGTAATGAATGTGCTTAATGCATTGTTTATGGTTGCCTGTGAGATAACTGGGACCCATTGGAAGTGGTGTGGTGATAGATAAACAACTTTGCATTCCCAAGCTCAAGTAAGAGGTGAACTTCCTGGAGACAGAGTCCTCTCACTTGAAATCACAGATAACTTTTAGATACAGAGGTCAAGGGAGGCTGGGATTTTCAAAATATCTGGACACTCACAGGTTCCTAAGACTGATGACCATCTCACTACCCAAAAAAAGGATAATTCAGGATGTAATCCTGCCTTCCTTCTTTCTTCCTAGAGCTGTGACTAGAAGAATATAAATGTTATTGTGTGCTCCTTCTTTTTCACACGTGACCCTAGAAATCTAAAGTAGGTATAAATGTAAGCATGGCTGTTTTAGATGGGGTTTGAGTAAATGGAAGAGGCCTCTGGAAAAGATAAATATGTTAAAGTCTTCAGCATTTGAAATTTTATAGAATCATGGAATCATTTTGGTTGGAAGGGATCTTTAAAATCATGAAGTCCAAACATTGACACATCCCTGCCAGGTCACCACCGAACCACATCCTCAGCACCACATCACCATGGCTTTTCAACCCTTTCAGGCATGGTGATTCAACCACTGCCTGGGGGAGCCTGTCCCAGGGCTTGACAACCCTTTTAGGGAAAAAATTTTCCCTTGTGTCAAATCTAAGCCACCCTTGGTGCAATTTAATGTAATTTCCTCTTGTCCTATCACTTATTCCTTGGGAGAAGAGCTCAACACCCAACTGGCTTCAACCTCCATTCAGGTAGTCGTAGAAAGCCAACCTCTCTTTCTCCAGATTGAACAACCCAAATTCCTCAGCTGCTCTTCACAAGACTTAGTGCTCTGGGCCATTCACCAGCTTTGTTGCCCTTCTCTGGACCTGCTTCAGCACCTCAGTGTCCATCTTGGAGTGAGGGGCCCAAAGCTGAACCTGGTATCCGAGTTGCAGCCTCACTGGTAATTTTGCTAAGAGATCATCCTGCTGATGAGCTGAGAAACAGCAGAGATTGGCAGTATTTCTGCCTTCCCAGCACGCTGCCTTCCCTTACACGATGTTGCTTTGTGTGTCTGAGCAGCAGGAAGCAATTGTCCAAGTAACAAGAGCTGAGTCCTTGCCACTGATGTGTGTTTAGCACTGGGATTGCATTTTTCATGCCTTGGGAGTAGAGAAGCAGAGTTAGGTAGCCTGATGGCAGGTTTGAGGGAGGTTGCACAGTGTAGCTGGCTGCCCCAGCAGATGACCTTCACTGGGGCTGGATCAGCAGAGTCCAGATGGGATGCTTTCCAGCTGCACCGACTGGTTCCCAAATTCCAGATTTAAGCCTGGGACCAACCCAAGTGCTGTCCAGAAGGTTTCTTGTTTGGGGTGCGTGTGTGCTTGTGTGTTGTTTTGCTGCACAGCTGCATCATCCCAGAATAACCTACCCTAACCAAGGACGGAGGCTGGATGGACCATGGAGACTTCTTGTGTCTCAGAATTGGGCCATGCAAGCAGCAAGTCATTGTAAGATCTCACCTTCACCCTTTGCCTGGGGAGCACAAAAATTAAAAAGCCAAACCTGTGTTGCTTTCCTGCACTGAATTTACTGATTTTATGCTAAGGTAACAGGCGAGATTTTCCCCCTCCCTGCACACACCTTTTTTTTTTTTCATTCCTCCCCTCCTTGCTGATCCCTTCTCCTCATCCCACCACTACACACACCGCTTCTTCTGTGCTACAGATTATAAGTGGGGGGAGACTTCTTGAACCAGGGGCCTCCTGCTTAATGCACCAAGGATTCAGTCAGGCCAAAAATGCCTGTAGCATATGGGGAAGGAAAGGGCCAGCAGTGAGCAAGCTTGGACAGATGTGCTATAGAGGGAGTGTGGTGTTAGTTGGGGTGGAGAAAGCTCTCCACCCCCCTCACCCTCCCCCAGCCATTTCAGGGGGTGGCCAATCAGGAGGAATGGACCCTTTTTAGGACCCCAACAGTGAGGGAGAGCCCCTGAGGCATTTTTGGCCGGGAGGTTGCGCGCACACACACACGGAACAGTTCAGCAGCAGTCCAATCCCCAGTGACATGGAGCTTTTTCTTAATTCAGAGCATATTTCAGGCTTCAATTTAAGGGAGGAGGGGGGAAACACCACCAAAACCCAACCCATAAACCATAAAGAATCTATTGAAACAATTGTAAGGGGAAAAAATAGAATGTGGCTGCAGCCGAAGTTGTTAGGGAGATGTAGGGGAGAGATGAAAACCAAAAGGAACAATTACCCTTTTCCTCACTGGCTTGAGATCAGCATGGCAAAATGCAGACCTGTGCAGGCACTTTCCAGAAAGCCAGGGAGGTGTCTGCCCCAGAAGCAGTACTGCCTTCAGGTGAGCTTCTGCTTCAAATGGGCTTGGAGGTAGAGGTGGCTCTGCTGGTTCACTCCTCTGTGCACAGCAGCGGCTCTGGTGCTTCTCAAGGTTGTTTTTTGGACAGAAGCTCAAAACTGGCTGCTCAGGAACTCATTTTCTTGTTTGTTTGTTCTTACTCAGCCCCTTCATTTGGGGGTCTCTAAGCACATCAAGCAAGAGGCTCACAAGCTTTTTAGTGAAGCGAGGCTACCCAGCAAGACTCCACTTCACAGCTGCAGAAACAGCCACTTTAGGTGGTCAGGTGGTTTTGAAAGGGTGCCCTGGCAGGCCTGGGAATGGCACCGACATAACCCCAACCCCGCTGCAGTGTGATCTGGCAGACAACAATCTGCTTGTTTTGTTTGCAATTAGGACTGAAGTGTCTGGAGGTTGGCATCTTCCATAAAGAGCAATTGAGTTGGTCCCTGCCCCCAAATACCTTTCAGCCTTTGCTCTCAGGGACAATTTTCCCCTAAAGGCAGTTGAGATGCACATGACTCTTAGTGCAGCTTGTTCATTACTGCCAAGGACCTGCAGCGCAGGATGCGTCTCCTCAGTTAACATCTGTTTTTTTGACCAAATTGCCTCAGTTTCTGTAGGGGCCCACAGCTGATATAAAATGCTGAGAAATTTATGACTACTTTTGTTGTTTGGGTGTTCTGATTGTTGGGATTTATTTTTTTTCCCCCCTTCCCCCAACCCTGCAGTTCATTTTGGCGCACTGAGCAGCCTTTACTTACGCTTGTACCCAATGTTAAAAAAGAATTACTCCCAACTTACCCCGGTGTGAAAGGAGAACACAAAGGGGAGGTGTGTGCGTGTCTGATGAGGGGATCTTTGGCATCAGACCAACAGGAGCAATCGGCTTTGGGAGGGGAAAGATGCATGTGCACATTAGAAGGCAACATCTGGTCCTAGGGCCATATGTTCCAATGCTGGCCTCGAGTCTGCTGCCACAGAAGAGAAATTCTCCTTCGGCGCTGTCGTTCCGCGGGTGGCATTGAGGCTATGTGCAAAAGGCTTTTTGGGGATGAGTGAAATGTCTCCATGGGAGGTTTAGGCACACTGGCCCAAATTTATAGTTGTTTTTCTCTGTCAAATAAGTCAAGAAGAAAGACTTGATGATCAAAAAAATTTTCCCCCCCCCCCCCCCAAGTGTTTCTATGCTTCCAAAGCAGGCAAACAAAGTCCAATTTTGGAAGCGAGCTGGGCACCTGAGATATTTCTGGCACCCCATTTTTAAACGTTTCTTGTGCACTTAAAAGCTTAAAGACTGTGCAAGGGATCCTTTGACTGCCAACTGGGCTCTAATTCCAGTTCAAAGCAGTGAGAAATCTATAGGAGTTAGATGCCTGGGAACTGCTGGCCTGTTGAGGACTAGAAACAGCAGGTGGAGTACTGCTTGTGTGATTTTGACAGCGATGAAGTAGTTTGTCACCCAGCATTAATTGTCACATCAGCTCTACTCCTTTGTTCCAAGGAGCTCCTGCCATAGTAATTTGTGACAGCATTTTGCTGCTGTGCTGTCTCAGGTCTCTGGTGCTCACCAGGATTGTCCAAAGCAGATAGGAAAACTCCGATCTAAATGCAGTAGCAAGAGTTTCCTTCGGCTTTCATGGCAGCCTTTGGGGAACCAAACAGCGCTGGTTTCATCTGCAGCTAAAATTTGGATCTGATGGAGCTGGTTTAGGAATCTAGATTCAGCTTTGCATCACCTCAGGCAATAAAATGGCCTGGCCGCCTTGAAGTCTAATTACTGGAATTAAAAGGAGACAATGTGGCTTGCTGCCTTTTTCAGGGGATGCAGGACACACTAACTCAAAAAGACATTTTCTGTCAGTCTCTCTAGTGAAATTGGAAAGCTTGAATGCAGGACAGAAAGGAACCAAAGAGCAAGGACAGGGGACCTCTTTACCTTGTCCTTTACTTGATGTTATAGAATGACTTGTTAATTTTTGTACTCTGCTTTTTCTTGCACCTTTGGGCATATTATGCTTCTTTATGTAACTCCCTTTGGACTCTGTCTGGATTACCTGCCAGACCTCCTCAGTTTAGCTTTAACTCTATGTTATGTTTGTAGTACTGTGCTGAACTCTAACTCTTATTCTGCTTCAGCCCTGTCGTCTGCTCATTCACAGAGGTCCTGATTGCAGGACAAGCAGAGCTGCAAGCTGAATCCTTCTTGGCAGAGAGGTGGTGGAGTCATCATCCTTGGAGATGTTTAAAAAATGGCACTTTGGGACATGGTTTAGTGGTCATGGTAGTGTCGGGTCAAAAGTTGGATTTGGTGATCTTAGAGGTCCCAGGTGAAAGAATTCTGTGATTCTGTGCTGCTGGGTAGAAGGTTTGAATATGTGCTGCAGATTAGAAGGCATCTTTCAGTCCTCGTACCAGTGGGGTGTTACTGTGTAGTGCCAATGTCCTCACCTGAGGAGCTCAGTGTGACCAAGCTGTAGTAGGGACCAGTTTGTAATGAAATGGTGTTTCCTCTCCTTGCCAGTCCCCATCTCTTGCTCCAGCCCCATGTTTCCTTCAGTGGGGTTAAATCTGAGCGCATGGCTTCTGCCTTGCCTTTCACAGGCTTGTGGTCACAGTGCTCTCTACAAGAGTACCTCTATTTTCTTGGTCAAATATCTGTGTGGGTAACTCCATACTTCCTTGCTGAATTCCTCTTGGAGTATTGTTTTCATTTGTGTCTACTCTTTGTGTGATATAGAGATTTCCTTGGTCTTGATTGTTCTTGCTATATTTTTTCCTCGATAGTGGTCGAAGCCTGAGTCAGGAAAGGATTTGGGAAGATGTTACAGAATGTTGTCTCTTCTCCTGTGCTCTTCATTTTCACCCACTGAAGGAAGGGGATGGTGAGTCGACTAAACAGGCCAAAAGTATCATAGAATCAGTCAGGGTTGGAAGGGACCCCAAGGATCATCCAGTTCCAATCCCCCTGCCCTAGATTAAGCTGGACAGAGCCTCATCCAGCCTGGCCTTAAACACCTCCAGGGAAGTGGCCCCAACCACCCCCTCTAGGCAACCTGTTCCAGGGCCTCAGCAAGGAGTTTAGCAAATGCAAAAGGAGTTAAAAAGCCGACACCATAGCAGATCAAGGGATGAATATGAGATCATCTGGGTATCCAGATATCTGGATATGCTAGTGAAATCAAAGAACTGTAAGTTCAAGTGAATGTTTACAGACTCCCAAATTCAGTTAATTTATGATATGTTTAATATGTTTTTACAAATGTTTGCTGTACTCAAGTAGTGACGATGCTTTATTTGGTCAGTAAAATTCCATCCTGCCTGCAGTACGCAAAGACCTGAATGTCACAAGGATGTTCTGTGTCTAAGGAAAAATATTCACTCTCTTAAACAGGGATTCCAAATTCTTCTGCTTCTTGGGTATTTTTTTTTTTTAACAGAAACTTAAACCTGTCACTAAAACCACCAACAAGACTTTCTAATTCTCCCTAATATCAAGGGTTATTTCTGTTTTTTTTCTGGTTTCCATTCTTCTTCTTTTTCTTTTAAAAAAAAAAATTTCCCCCTCTCCTCTTTTTTTTTCACCCTCTTTCTTCATCGTAACAAGATTGGAAATTAGTGCTGGCTTGAAGCCATGGCTGCTTCTACGAGGCCATTTAAAGTTATTGCTCTCAACTCCCTCAGGGCCAGTAGAGCGCTCAGCTGTGATCATAGAGAAAAAAAATACACACCAGAAAAAAAAAAAACCAAGAACAACCCACCACCTCAAAATGCTAGAAATACTAAATTTTTAAAAAAGAAAAATCGGAAGACTCTGGAGCTGCTTTTCTGCACTCTGAGTTTTGGGTGAAAAA
>VWZI01019119.1:923187-935840 GCA_013396835.1 Psilopogon haemacephalus | reverse complement strand
AAAAAAAGAAAAAAAAAAAGTTGTGAAAGCATCTAGAAATACTGAAAAGCAGCTTTTTGTGCTGAGGTGCTGGGAGTGCTCTGGTGAGATCTGTGGTCCTGGACAGAACAGTGAGTCTGTTTTGCTTTGGAATGAGTTTGGGTTTCTGGCCTCTGACTTTTACATAGGAATTATCAAGAGTAGCCCTACTGAAGCTGGTGAGGTTCAGCTGCTGTGCAGCTCTGAGCATCCAAGCCAGCAGGAAAGGATTTGCAGTTTCATTCCCATTCTAGTGCTCCGTTTTGCAACTCATCTTATGCAGGAACCTGACCTTCTGCAAACCTCTTATTACAGCAGCATGGCTTGGACTGGGATTTGGGAAGGTGGCTGTAAGATTGGTTTGTGTGGGCTAGAATTGCAGTGAAAGAGCCTGCTGTTCTAGGAAACATTGTTTTGTGAATAGAAGACTCCTTGGCTGCAGAGAGGGAGCTGCAGACGAGCAGACATGTACAGACATGTTCACACAGTTAACCTTTCTGCCTGTGCAAGTTGGTGACTTCTCAGTTTGTGCACACATCTGAATGATTCTGGCTGGGTCTGATAGGTACAAAAAAAGCAGATCCTGGTTTACGTGGGTACCCCTAAGCCCTCACACTTCTTTTGGCTGAAGTTGAATGACCTGGTGCTGTGAAATCTATCCCCACAAGCTTTTCACTTTTGTACAGCAGTAGCTGCTGAGCAATATTTGGGCTAGTTCCTCTTGGGATATGAGTGGAGTTTCTGTTGTTGCAGTCAGAAGTTTAGGAGGGACTAAAGGGAAACCTCAAGCATATTCACTTTCAGTGAAAAGGTGAAAGAGTTTTCAGGTTCTGCACAATGAGGGAGGAATGTTGTTCAATGGATTTAGACATTCTCCCAGCACCAAATATAAAAACCATGTCCTAGAACCATGAAGCAGGTTGTGGGGAAGGGAGATGATGGAACTTTAAAAGAAATGAGTCACTGGAATACTTTGGGTCCTCCTGATGTTTTCTGGCTTCTAATAGCTCTGGATTTTCATTCCTTTGAAAATTTCAACTTTCCAATCATTTTCAAAGTGGCCAAATCCAGTCACTGATGGAGCTACAACCCTTCTTGCTCTGGCCTGTCCAAATGGCTCCACAGTTAAAAAGCAGCTCAAGACAGGATGTGATGATTTGGTGTTGTTTTGGTGTTATTTCATAGAATCATTAAGGTTGGAAAAGACTTCCAAGAACATCAAGTCCATCAGTCAACCCAACACCACCATACTCACTAAACCACGTCCCAAAAGTGCCATGCCTACAAGGTTTTGCAAACACCTTCAGGAATGGTGACTCCACCACCTCCCTGGGCAGCCTGTTCCAATGCCTGACCACTCTTGCAGGAAAGAAATATCTTCCTAATATCCAACCTAAATCTCTCTTGGTGCAACTTGAAGCCGTTTTTGCTTGTCCTATGGCTTGTTACTTGGGAGAGAAGATCAATCCCCCACCTCACTCCCAACCTCCTTTCAGGTAGTTGTAGAGAGCAAGAAGTTTCCCCTCAGCCTCAATTTCTCCAGTCACAACACAGAACCTCACACAGATTTACATCACAGAACCTCCAAAGATTCTATCCTTGAAGACAATCTCATTCTCAACTAGAAGTCAATGCTCCTCTTTGCTCCCCAAAATTTACAGTCTATATATGAGTCAAAAAGAGACTTAAATTAACATCTTTGGTTGACAGCAAATTCAGACTGTTCTGCTTTAAGACTACTTATTCTACAACTCAGTTCAGTGCCACATCCATTTCTCAGGTGGTTTTAAATGGGTTCAGGTCATCTGAATGCTGAACAAAGATTTTGCCATAAATGTTAAAGTTTAAGAGACTCCTTTAAATTTCCACCCTTGGGTTTCCCATGTCTCCCATGGCCCTCAGCTGGCAGATCCTGGGTAAGAAATTCCTTGTTGTGAAGGGTTAAAGAATAAATAGCGGCGTGTGTTCTGGGGTGCCAAACTTTTTCTTCTGCTCCTTCTCCTTTTGATTTAAAAGCTTTGTTTATCTCTCTGTAAAGTCACTGGCAGGCCATAAAGAGATATATTGCCTTGGTGCAGACAGCACAGACTCCACTCCTGGGAAAGCAATGGACTGTGAAGTTGAGTGTGTGCGTGTGTGGGCCCGCTCATAATTCAGGAAGGGTTCTCTTTTGGGAAGCTCCCAATGGATGCTGCCTGCAGCCACTTGCGGCTCCTTGTAGAAGTGGTTTGTATCCAGGAGGATTGGTCAGGCTCATTGCTTTTGATGTTCTCATAAAACCATCACTCCAAAGCTTGGAATCATAAGGCTATTGAACTCAGTTGTGATGGAGTGGATAAACTGCTCCCAATAGTTTTATTTTTTATTTTATTGTTGTTTTTAATAGAGCAATAATGTCATGTCAGAGCCCGGCATGCTCGGGCACTCCTTGTTGAGCCAGCACTGCGCAGTCAGACTCAACAGCAGTATCTCTGCTTTGCTTCCCAGCCATTGCCATCAGTGGAGCCAGTGATTTACTTTCCTTGACAGGAGCTCCACTAGGTTGTGTGTCTGCAAAGTGTGTGTTCTCTGCATATCCCCATCTGCTCTCCTGGGTGCTCCTGCGAGTGCAGGGAGCGGCTCTTTGGCTGGGGTGAAAGACAGCCAAGGGCGTTTCAGTAGGAGAGATGGAGTAGGGGAATTGCTGCTGTCTGGCATTTAGACTGCAGAAACTGCTTACATAGCTGAGCAGAGGACGCTTGGGTTTAATCTTCAATGGAATTGCCTTGTAATGTCCTTTTTGCTTATCACCAGAGGAGGAATCTACCGTAGAAGAGGGCAGAGCACCAAACGCAGCTGAACCACTGCCAGCAAAAAGGTTATTGATTCTCTGCAAGAGGAGATGGGTAGTTGCCTCCTTCTTTTAACAGCAAGTCATGTTTTGTGGGAATCCCCTACCTCCAGCCATGGATTTCTGAAGACCTGAAGCTGAGTTTTGAGGAGGGTAGTTGGGAAGAAGCAGACCCTTCTCTTGGAGGGTTTCCTCTGCACAGAGAGTTAGCATGAGAACAGCAGATCGCTGCAATCCCACTGTCCTTCTCAATACATTAAGTGACACATAGCCTAGAGGAGGCCCCTGAAGATTAACGCCTTCACCAGATTCAGTTTATCTTTGGAAACTCAACCAACATATGTAGAACAAGAGCCCTCAGCCTGCCACCTCCTCGTCTCCAACAGGCCGTACCCACCCTCTTCCCTTGTGGCTGACCCAAAAGGAGTTCCAGACTTAGTGTGTCTTCTGCAGCCCTGGGTCACTGTATTGTAAAGGCTGTTAATCAAAATCTCTCTGTAAAGCTTGTTTGCCTAGGGAGACATCATTAGTACCTTTTTACAGTCGGGATAAATCTGAGAATTGCCTGAAAATCTGCAGGAAATTACTTTTCAAGTGACCGATGATATGACCTCCCAATTTCCTAATGATTTAGGAAGAGTTCAAGCCCAAGTGCTTGTATATGCAGAATGCCAAATTTATATATACAAAGCATCATAATTACTGTCATGGAGATTTACAGCTCTTTACAAATCATTAATAATCATAATAATAATATTTACCATAACTCTTTCTGGCAGATTAATTGCAATTCTCTTTGACCATCCTCAAACTACTTTTCTTACAACATCTTTCCCATTGGCATGAAAATGAAGTACACAAACTGTAATTTATTGACATAAAGGGTGGCTTTATTTGCATGTGTTTATTTGAGACCAAAACAGATATTTGCTGTTGAAGTGAAGGGAGAAGCATCAATGAATCAGCAGATCTCCTAAGGTGGAGCTGCATATTCATCATAGCATCACAGGGCCACAGAATAGTAGAGGCTGGAAGGAGCCTCTGGAGAACCTCGGATCCAACCCTCCTGCCAAAGCGGGTTCACTTAGGGGAGGTTGCCCAGGAACATGCCCAGGTGGGCTTTGAAAATCTCCAGGAGACTCCACAATCTCTCTGGGCAGCCTGCTCCAGTGTTCTAAATCAAATAATGGTTTGGGTTGGAAAGGACCTTAAAGACCACCTAGTCCTACCCCCTGGCCATGAGCAGGGACACCTCCTACTAAAGCAGATTGCTTAAGCCGCATTGAACCTGACATTGAACACTGTCAGTGTTGGAGACTCCACAATTTCTCTGGGCAGCCTCTTCCAGTGCCTCACCACCCTCATGATGTGTGAATCCAGAGGAAGCCACGGAGATGCTCAGAGGGCTGGAACACCTCTCCCACGAAGACAGGCTACGAGAGTTGGGGCTCTTCAGCCTGGAGAAGAGAAGGCTTCAAGAAGACCTTGGAATAGCCTTCCAGTCTGAAGGGGGCTACAAGAGGGCTGGGAAGGGACTATTTACAAGGTCTTGTAATGACAGGATGAGGAGTAATGGGGTTAAACTGGAAGAGGGGAGATTTAAACTGGATGTTAGGAAAAAGTTCTTTCCAGTAAGAGTGGTGAGACACTGGCACAGGTTGCCCAGGGAGGTTGTGGCTGCTCCCTCCCTGAAGGTGTTCAAGGCCAGGTTGGATGAGGCTTTGAGCTACCTGTTCTAGTGGGAGGTGTCCCTGCCCATGGCACAGGGGATTGGAACTGCATGAGCTTTGAAGTTCATTCCAATCTAAACCATTGTATGATTCTAAGAATTTCTTCCTACCTTCTTCCAGTTTGAAGCCATCCCCCCTCACTCTGTCACTGCCTGCCTTTCTCAAGAGTCCCTCTCTAGCTCTGCTGTCATCTCCTTGAAATACTGGAAGGCTTCTGTAAGGTTTCCCTAGAGCCTTCTCCAGGCTGAACAGCCCCAACTGTCTCAAACATATTGCTGTGTTTCAGTGTGCCCTTGGCAGGTGGTGTGCTCTTAAAAGCTTGTGACAGGCTGGTGTGATCTTGCTACTCATCTAAGGTAACCATTTGCAGCTTTAAGTGTAGAAAAGCTGTACACAGTAATTTGCATGAGAAATCTTGCAGGTCTTTTATGCCTGTTTTGGAGCGGAATATGTCAAATTTGGAAGCATAATGTTCAGTTTAGGCTACAATGACTGATGTATAATTGATGGATTGAGGAGATAGAAATTTCTCATTCTTCTAAATGCCATCACAATTATGAAATTTGGAGAAAGGGGAAAAAATAAGAAAACGTTTTCCCATTTCCTCTGCTTTCCCATCTCTCACTATACAAAGGTAATAAGCAATTTCAGATGGGATAGGAAATAAATGCTGACATTCCATGGCATTGTTTCAGCTTGAAATTCTCCATGTTAGCATATTTCTTTACATTCCCTTATTTTTATAAAATAAATGTATCCAGAAGCTATTTTCTTGTAGCAGTTTAATAAATTTTCCTGCCTTTTTAAATTTTTCTTCTTTTTTTGACAGCATGCACTGTTCCTGCCCATGCCATGGATATTTTTTCTCTTCTAGGAATTATTCTGTCCAGGTCTGGTCTTATTCACTACTAGTAATCTGATATTAGCAGACCTTTATCTTACAGCAGATTCATTAATTTGAAAGGGCAGCTAAATTATTATTTATGCTTTTTGATGTTATCTATTACAGAGGGGGTGAAAAAAAGCCCAAACAACCCAGACAATATTAACATCTTGTATCTTAGTTTCATACTTGTTGAGTTTATTCAGCCAAAGCATATTTTGGGTGTACAATGATCATAGAATGGCTTAGGTTGGAAGGGACCTTAGAGATTATAAAGTCCAACCTCCCTGCCACGGGCAGGGACAGCTCCACTGGCTGTGGTTAACACCACACTTGTCCTGGATTCATGGAATTGTTTTGGTTGGGAGAGAGCTTTAAGATCACCATGTCCAGCCTTCAACTTAAGACCACCATGGCCATTAAGCCATGTCCTGAAGTGCCATGTCATGTCCACATGTTTGTTGAACATCTCCAGTGACGGTGGCACCACCACCTCCCTGAGCAGCCTGTTTCAGTGCCTGAATACTTCCACTTGCTGTGGGGTAAAAGAAATTATCTGCTTAGTTGTGTAGAGGAATGCAACCTGCTGGTTAATGGTTGACAAAAGGTCTGGCTCCAAGATGTACCAAGCACTCACTTCTCTGAACTCACTGGCAGCTGCCAGTAGCATACACGAGTCGAGGTTGCAAAAACATCGAACCTCATACTGAAACAGGGCTTCAAATATGTGATGCAACAATTGAATCATTTGTCAGACCAACACAACCCATGACTGTGTTCAGTGTGGCAGCATCAGACTTCCTGCTGAGGTACAACAACCTGGGTATTAGGAAAACTTCCACGGGATGACAAACAGAAATCTCAGACACTTCTAAGCTCAGCTCTGTCTCATCAAACGTTCGTCTTGGTGAGACAATTACACAAGCTTGTGTGTTATAATGCAAAACATTGAACTATTAGTGCCTGCTGACATGGAAATGAATGGTAATAGCATTTCTCTCCCACCTGCCTCTCCTTCAATTTCATTTTATAGTGAGTGTCTCGTAATTTTTTTTTTAAGTTTAAAAAAAAAAAAAAAGACTTAAAGAAATTTTTTTTTTTTAACAGAAAGTGCCAAGCAGGCTAAATGTAGAAGCTACTGCCAAATCTGTCTTTAATGCTTTTAAAACAAATACAGATTTACAGGCACACTCATAGCAAAGCTGTGTGCCAAAGGCCATCAGAGCTAAAGACATGGTTTAGCATATGTATGTGTAAAGTGGGTCTGATGAGTCACATAATTTGATGCCCGGAGACAGAACACATTTACACGATGTTCTTTCTTTGTGATTTATGTGATGCTCCTTGGTCTAACCCGACGGCTGCCCATGCTGTGTGTCCAGCAGTCCATGTGTTTGTGCAAGGCACAAGGACCTTTCTATGTTTATTCATATATTCCCCCTTCGGTGTAATTCCACAGGGATAATTACCCCTGAACGCGTTCTCCCTTCTCAAGTAAATTAAAGGGTTTCCCACATGGCTCGTCCTCCTGAGACCACAAGGAGTTTCCTGAGGGATCTGCAAAGGTTCAGGTACACGGAGACTCCCAGCTTAGCTGTAACCTTTGAGGTCCTTCCTATTTTCATACCAACACCTATGTCATCAATCCCATTACAGAAAAATTCCTCTAATCGGAAAACTCTGCTGATGGAAAACCTGTCCTCATCCTATGAAAAGTAAGAGGTACCATGGGGATGTTTTCCTTGTTAGTGAATCATATCTGGTAGGAGTTGTTTCTTTTTCTTGTGCCACACCACCAGCCCCCTCCCAGCCGCCTGGCCAATTGCTTTGGCTGAGGCAGCCCAGTGAAGTCCAGCGGGTGGTAATTGCTTCATTGTGTTGCTTTAAGAGGAAAGGAAAATAGCTATTACTGGGAGCAAGTGCTTCTGGGTGGGTTTTTTTTTTTCCCCCTATTGCTGTTGTGTCTTTGACTTACAAAACATCTCCTATCCCAAAAACCGGTTCTGAGACTGTAGTTCAGGTGGCAGATGGAGAATAGGCATCTGTTGGTAAGGCAGCCCCTGGTGAAGAGGGGAAACATTGGTTCAGAGGAAAAATCTTCATTTATAAAAAGGGAGCTGAACTATTTCTGATTAATTTTCTCCCTGATCTCTCCATGGAAGGACACGAAGTAGCATAGTTTTGTTCCTGGAAAGCATGCTGAGACTAGGTTTGATGCCTGTGTGCTTCCATCTCATCTTCAGTTACATAAAAGTTAATGGAGACTTGACTTTAAAAATTACTGTACTCACTTGTTTACCCATATAGATGTAAATGTGGGATGTGATGGTCAGCCAGTGGCTGAGATAAAGTTCTATAAACTCAGGGTACTGCCTGTAAAGAATCTCTTCTTCGATAAACCTGTTCTGTGGAAAACGAACCAGAAAAGCCCAGCTCCAGTAAACTGAGTTCAGACATGTTACTGGAGATATCTAGAAATTTATGACTGGAAAAGGTATTAGGTTGTGACCTGATGCTCTCCTGTTGCTGAGGCTCCAATGGTGATTAGGAAGAAGTGATTTCACCACTATATGAAGGCTGCTGCCCTCATCCCTGGCTTTTTTTTCCTCATTGAGAAGCTGAACATAGTATTCATGGCTG
Source organism: Psilopogon haemacephalus (assembly GCA_013396835.1). Classification (NCBI taxonomy): domain Eukaryota; kingdom Metazoa; phylum Chordata; class Aves; order Piciformes; family Megalaimidae; genus Psilopogon; species Psilopogon haemacephalus. The sequence goes on along the minus strand of VWZI01019119.1, from coordinate 927,739 downwards.
AGAGAAAAAAATGCCTCCCCACACATACACAGCAAGTGTTATCACTGCCAGCTCCTCATCTTCAAAGACCCCTGACTGAAGCTCTGTGTGACTAAGTCCACTTAATTCCCCACCTAAGAGAAAAAAAGTAGAGTTCAGAAGTTCAAGGAACTCCTTTGCTAACCACATGCTTGTGGTTGTCTGGGCTGCAGGGCCAAAAGGCTGAATTGCTCAGTGTTTCAGACTTGGTCACAGCCATGTAACATCTTCCTTCGAGGCAATGAATGGCCAGAAAGGTGGAAGGCTTCACATGCTGCTGGTGGGACCTGAGCCCTCTTGGAAATGTGGTCTTAGATGTCACCTTGGTAGATGTTTGATATGAACTATCTGGAAGTCTCATCCCAAGTTCTGGGAATGTTTAGCATGAGATTGTGTATTCACGATCTTGACAGGCTCATATATAACCCTGTCTAGCATCCCCCTTTCCTCTCAACTCGTGTAACCATTAATAGCAGTAGTCTCCTATAAAGCTTGAAGTGCATGGAGCATTTAAAGCTTATAACATTTATAGATTGCTACCATAGCAGGAGAATCAGGCTAATGAAAGGATTGGGTGGGTGCCCTGAATTAATATGGTCATAATCTAATTCATTTTAACCTTTTTTTTTTTTTTTTCTCCTGCATATAAAACCTTCTTCTCCTCCAGCAGCACACTTAGAGCCCTATTGAGACTCACGGCAGATAATGGGAAGGTTTCCACACATGGTGAGAGTCAGGTTCTGAAGAGGAAGCCCTTGGCAAGTGCAGAGTAGAGATGGCAGAGGGGCAGATGCCTTTTGTAGAGGAGAAGGTCTAGGAAAGGGGAACTCAGGGTTTGAAGAGTGACTGCAGAAGAATCAATGTTAGGAGGTGTAGATAAAGCAGTGAGCTTGGAAAAATATTCTCTCCTGTAATTTGAAATAGAGATAATAGTATTTTTTCCTTTAAAATTTTCCTGAGTCTGGAGCCTGCTTGCACCCAGAAATTGCTTTGTAAGCTGCTCCTTTCCTTTTATGACCACACAGCATTTTACTCTCCCTTTTCTGCCCTTGCCATTCCCTGCAGAAACTGTATTTGGAGAATTCTTCTTATATTTATAACTCTTAAGTGCAATGAAATGTATTTGATTGTGCTGTCTACTTTGGCTCTTTGTTTCACCTCTATCTCCCATCTGTTCTGTTTGTTTCAGCCAAAAAGGAAGGGTTATTGAGTGTTCTGTAGATCATCCGCTGGAAGCTTGGAGGGTGTGGAAGAGAGCTCAGGACCTGCAAGCAATCAGGTTGAGGAGCTGGAGGGGAAAGTGTTGATTCTAAGCGTGAGGAAGTCACGGTGTATTGTTCTGACAGGTTTTGTTGAAGTGTTTTGCTAGATCACTGAGTCCAAGAAGATATTACAGCACGTGTTTGTGTAACAGCCAGTTCCTATTTCTGACCTTCTCATGTTCTTCTCAGAAGCTGTCTATGACTTTGTTTTCTGTGTAAGTACTTTGACATTCCTCCCTATCTACTAGACAGCTATGGAAAAGAACAGAGTATCACTATAATAACATCATAAAGGACTATCAATTTTTTTTTTTTTCTTAATTCTGAGTCTGTGTATAGCATGCTAGGGCTTCATGGCTTCTGAGTGCTCGTAAGCTAAGGGATGGGCCTCTTCTAGGATACGGAAAATTCAGTGAAAAACAAGGCATTAAACAAAGTAATAGCTGGACATGATTGAATGAGGAGCTCTGTTCTTCATAGACCTGTCCTGAACTCGTACCCCAGCAGTTTGAGGACTGGTGTTGTGCTTGGAGTAAACCTAAAACCAAAGCTGAAGCCACTTACACTCATTAAAGAATCTGTGGCAGCTTTCTGTGCGCTGGATGAGCAACACCTTGCCCTGGTCAGACACTTACTAGAGGGAGTCTCTTCTACGTGTTGATTGCAGTTATTTATAACACCTTATTTAGGAGGCTATTCCATCACTTTCTTTCTCCATTGAGTCAATGAAGGCAGAGTGTATCTAAATTAAGTTTCTTTTCTCACTAGCCTTCTGGAAGTGTGTTTCTTCCCTTCACTAAGTGCATAAGAAGTCTAGAGAGATTAGTCTCAAAATGTAGGCTCAAATAGTTATCTGAAAGTAAGTGGTGTTTGCACCTCCTTTCTCTGAACGTGCCCTGCAATCCTCATTCAGAGAAGATATACCTCATCTCTTCCTCCTAAATTGCTCTGTCATGTTAAAGTGTTTCCAAGGCAGCTGCACATCCATCCTGATCCCATGTCCTTCTGGGAATACCCAGATGTGCATGGGAGTGATAAAATCTGCTCCGTCTGAAGGGACTTGCAAGCAGCAAAATACTGCCTTCAACAGAGAAAGGCTTGCAGGGATTTGCATATACAAAAGGATGAAGAAATGGATGTAGCTGGGGAAAGTCAAGGTTGCACCTCATATAAGCAGTTAGCAACCACTGCCTGTAGGCTTAGGACTGGAATAAAGTTTAAGTGGATGAATGCAGAGTTGTGCCACCCAGAGCTCCTGCTCCCAACAAAGTGAGAGCTGGATGGTGAGTTCTGTGGGGATGGAGATGTCTGTCTGCAAGCAAAGATGCTACAGGCATATAGTGCTCTGCAGTATTTTCATTCCAAGCTCTGTTTGCTCCTTCCTGGATCCCACTGGCACATGTGACAGCACAGATATCTCTTGGAGGGCTCTGTGTGCTGCCTCAGCTGCAGGTTCTTGTGCTGTCAGCCAGCCTGCAGAGGTTCACACATATCTGCCCACTCTGCCTGATTGAAATGTGGTCCAATCCTGTGGGTCTCAAGCATACAAGCAGTGAATACCCATAATTAGCATTTGCTTTGTTAATTCCTTGTGTAATCCTGCAGAAAATACAGACACTTGGCTTGGTTTCTACAAGGAAGAGGAAAACACAGCTCTCTGCAAAGCTGTGTCAGGATCTGTGGGAGAATCACCATAAAAACACAAAGTGGTATGGTGAAATGGGCCCACTGTAACCTGCTCACTTTCCTAGTGAAGAGCCTTGTAAGGAGAGACTTCTCTGAAACGAAATATCTGCAGGCAAAGCTGATGAGATCCTACCCTTGAGGAACACTTGCAGGACCAGGGCTGTACTTGCCAGGCCATTTCAGGAGCAGAGTTGATCAGCCTGCAAATGCAACTGGTTGTTTATTTACAGAGAAGCTGCCTCCAGTTCCTTGCTGAGCCCTGGACCCAGAGCTTCATCAGGGAGTGTGGGTGCTGGTTTGGGCATGGCACTGGTGGAGGGGGGGGGGGACACTTGACCTGGTTGAAAGACAGCTCCTCTGACTCATCAGCTGCAAGCCAAATGAGCTGTATATATTTAAAGCAAAGCTCTATTTTAAAAATTAATGATCTGCAAGGGAGAGAGAAGAAACTGCATCCCTGTAATGCAGAAAAAGGCCCTGATGACCACAGCCTGGGTCCCTTTCCAGATGATGTCATCATCAGTCGAAATAATAAATTTTTAACGATGTGGAAAAGAAAAAAAGGACAAAAAAAAAAAAGAAGAAATAAAGGACAAGGAAATACAGAAGAGGGGGACTCTGTTTCAGTGAGGAGTAAAAGTAGCTGGTGGCAACAGGGTCTAAGGAAAATATATGGTTGGGTGAGGTTTCTGCCCTGTGTAATTAAATTATCCCAAGTGTAGGAGTGTGCTGCAACAGGCACATTGAAATGCCAGTAATTGGCTGCCCTGTGTCTTCTCCTGCCATGGAGACCAGGCGGGATGGAAAACTGGGGTGCTGGGGGTCTGTAGGGTGGAGGGGCTGCTAATCATAGTCAGTTTGGATTAGCAGGGAAAGTTTGGGCTCACATCAGCCCCGGAGGCTAGGGGGATATTTTCCCCCTTACTCTGCTCTCGTCGGACCCCACCTGGAGTACTGTGTGCAGTTCTGGAGCCCCCAGCACAAGAAGGACATGGAACTGCTGGAGAGAATCCAGAGGAGGGCCAAAAAGTTGATCAGAGGGCTGGAGCACCTATGCTATGAGGACAGGCTGAGAGAGTTGGGGCTTTTCAGCCTGGAGAAGAGAAGGCTTCAAGGAGACCTCATAGTAGCCTACCAGTATCTGAGGGGAGCCTACAGGAGGGCTGGGGAGGGACTATTCACAAGGTCTTGTAATGACAGGATGAGGGGGAATGGNTGGGAGGTGTCCCTGCCTATGGCAGGGGGTTGGAACTGGATGACCTTTAAGGTCTCTTCCAACCTAAACCATTCTATGATTCTATAAATAACAGGCCAGAAGAAATCCGTTCAGATGGATTTGGAGACTCGCTCTTGCTTGGGTTTCACACAGCCAACCCCCTGGAAATGTGCTGCCTGTTGCTGTGAGCATGCAGTGCAGGCCAGGAGGGCTCGGGGACAGCCAGACAGGCACCAGCAGTGTGGTTTTAGCGGGGTCGTAGCACCAGCATGCTGGGCTGAATGGTTTGATTTGATTTGAATTTTTTTTTAATTTTTTTTTTTCATGCAGGGAGCCCTCAGGCATTTTCCATGAGATTCCAAGCAGAATT
>VWZI01019119.1:863701-923150 GCA_013396835.1 Psilopogon haemacephalus | reverse complement strand
AAAAAAAAAAAAAAAAAAAAAAAAGCCCCAAATCAAACCTTAACTAATACTGGAATTGCACAGGATGTCAAAACATATCTGATGTCATTTTAAGCTGTGCTTTAAGTGATCTGACTTCCAGATCTTGTTTCGGGGCTCGAGCTCCAATGTGCTGTGTGTTCCTGTAGCGTTGACCCTTTCCACGAAGAACTTAGGAGCTAAAGGAGACAAGACAGCAGCTATTCCAACCTGGCAGGCAAGGGGGTTTGGCTGGCCAAAAGAAACAACAAAAAAACCAAACAACAAAAAAATCCCAAAACAAAACAAAAAAAAAAAATCTGTGTCAAAGCTACGGCCCAAAAGTGCATTTCTTGAATCTCAGTCTTGCATTTTCCTGACTTAAAAGTGTATTAACCCAAATCAGAGTTTTCGTGGAGCTGTCTGCAAGTCAGGCCCTGAGAGGAGCAGATGTCTTTCACGAGGTCTGGGGGTTTGTGAGGGGAGATTCGGATGGTTTTGATAGCCGAACCTACACCTTCTCTCCAAACTTGCAGGGGGAACAGATTTACGTCATGTTTTGTAGTGGGCTGATCCTAATACCCTTGTCGTGAGACAGATTTACTGTAGCTGTCAAGACTGATTTGCTGTGGAAGTCAATACCTCGGCCCGCCGGTGCCTGAAGGAAGAAAGGCCTGAGTGTTTGATGCCCTAAATATTTCATCCTTGCTGTGCCATACAAACCTTGTGTGGCCTTTCCAAAACAACTTCCCTTCTGCCCCAGTTTCTCATGAGTTAAATGGGGGTAACAGCACTTCTGAGAGCAGAGCGAATGATGCTGAGCAAGTAAGGAGATTTCTGACCAAGAAGATGGATCTTAAAGGGAAAAAACCAAAAATTTCTCTGCTAGGGTCTATTGTGTCGCTTAAATGAATTCTTTCCTTTTTGCTGTTTTTCTTGCTGCTTAAAGAGTCACTTTAATTTCCTTTCAGTTTTGTTGTGAATCACAGAAGCACAGCATTCAGACACCCTTGAGCTTTGGGGGGCGTTTGGTGTCGCTCCCTGTTGCTGCTACTGCTTCCTTAGCAAGGGGAAAAGGTTGAGGCTGTGGCTGCTCCCTCCCTGCAGGGGTTCAAGGCCAGGTTGGATGAGGCCTTGAGTGACCTGTTCTAGTGGGAGGTGTCCCTGCCTATGGCAGGGGGATGGAACTGGATGAGCTTTGAGGTCCCTTGCAACCTAAACCATTCTCTGATTCTATGAAAAGGCTCCTTTGGAGCAAGCAGTGCGCACAGGTGACAAAGAAGGCCAATGGCATCCTGGCCTGTATTAGAAGTGCTGTGGCCAGCAGGAGCAGGGAGGTCATTGTCCATCTTGCACTCGGCTCTGGTGAGGCCACACCTGGAGGGTTGTGTTCAGTTTTGGGCACCTCAGTATAAGAGAGATGTGGAGGTGCTGGAGCAAATGCAGAGGAGGGCAACGAAGCTGGGGAAGGGCCTAGAGAATAAATCTTATGAGGAGCGACTGAGGGAGCTGGGGGTAGTTAGTGTGAAAAAGAGAAGGCCGAGGGGAGCCCTCAGCACTCTCTACAGCTACCTGAAAGGAGGTCGTGGAGAGGTTGGTGCTGGTCTCTTCTCACAGGTAATTAGTGATAGAACAAGAGGGAATGGCCTCAAGCTGTGACTGGGTAGGTTCAGACTGGACATTAGGAAATTTTTTTTCACAGCAAGAGTGATCAGGCATTGGAATGAGCTGCCCAGGGAGGTGGTGGAGTTGCCCAGCCTGGATGTGTTTAAAAGTTGTTTGGATGTGGTGCTTGGGACTATGGTTTAGGGTGCACCTCGTGGAGCAGGGATGTGGGTTAGAGTTGGTGATCCTGAGGGGCTTTTTCAAGCTGAACGTTCCAGCAGTTCTGTGATTCTGGGAGTGGTGTTCACAGAGGGTGCACCTGGTAGAGCAGGGATGTGGGTTAGAGTTGGTGATCCTGAGGGGCTTTTTCAAGCTGAACGTTCCAGCAGTTCTGTGATTCTGGGAGTGGTGTTCACAAAGGTGCTGAAGTTCACAAATTCAGCACAGGTCTTTCTAGAGCTGACTGTTGGTAGTGCAGATGATGCTCACAAGTGTTCAGTCTTTGCTGTCAAGCACTTCTGTGTGCCCTGGGGCCCCTGTGAGAGGTGCAGCATTTTCTGCTGGCCAGGCAGGAGGGGACCAAGCAGGACTTTAGCTCCAGAGCTCCCAACAGAAGAATGATGTAGATCTGTTGGAGATGGTCTAGAGGAGGTCCACAAAGATGAGGGCTGAAGCACCTCTCCTATGAGGATGAGCTGAGAGACCTGGGTCTGTCCAGCCTGGAGAAGGCTTTAAAGCGGCCTCCCAGCACCTGAAGCAGGCCTGGAGGTAGGCCTCAAGGAAAGCTGGGAAGGGAGTTTTCATAAGGGCATATGGTGATAGGACAAGGGGCAATGGTTTTAAACTACAGCAGGGTAGATTTGGATTGGACTTATTCTTAAGTTCTTTCCTATGAGGGTGTGAGACTCTGGAACAGTTTGATGAGAGAAGCTGTGGACTTCTTGCTCCTAAAAGTGTTCAAGACCAGGCTGAACAAGGCTGTGAGCAACCAGGTCTAGTAGGAAGTCTTCCTGCCCATGGCAGGGGATTGGAACTAGATGGTCTTTAAAGTCCCTTCTGACTCAAACTATTCAATCCTGAAGTCACAGTTATTTCTTCCACCACGGTGAAGGACACATTGAGCTTTGGGTTTTATGTTGGGCTAATGCCACTCTCATCCGAGTCTGCTACAATCTAAAGCCCAGCTCACATTTCGCTGGTCTAATATGGATGCCTATGGGCTACTTTAATATTATTAGCTCACTCAGAGTTTGCTCAGCTTGTGTGTGCTGTGCCTGTCTTTGTTCTGATGGAGCTGGGAGCTTTGTCAGTGAGGAGCTTACAGGGTAAACATTCTTCTCTCTACACAGGGCGACAGAGTCAGTCAATGAAAAAGATGAGCAATTTGGAGAGTAGAAGACGTGGAGTTGGCAGTGAAAAATGACAGTAGGAGCCGACCCTGTTTGGTGGAAACAAACAGCACTGGTGGGAGGATTGGAGTCACCTCCCCATACCTTCTGTGTTCTGCACCAGCTGCACTGGAGTCTCTTCATCAGCACTGGATGTGGAGCTGGGAGAAACGGAGAATGAACTGCCAGGGGCTGTCTAGATGGATACGTGTACAGAGGAAGCATGAGCCATCACACCAACTATTTGGCAGTTGAGGAGCTCGTCTGCAGAAGCTAAGCCTTCTCTGAAATGTGAGTGATACTATTTCTCAAAACTCAGTGTAGCAAGAAATGGCTGGGAGGCCAATGATTCATTCTGGGTTAATGTAAAGGTACCAGAGGGGCTAATACAAGGGAAGAAAATTGATACTGGCTTTGCAGTGTTTGTGGTGCAGAAACGTGTACAAATGTTTCCCAGGGAAAGAGAGGAACAATCTGATGCAATATTAAAAACGAAATCATACCCACCCAAAACCAAAAGCACAGCCAAGGGGGATCGAGGGGCTGGTGACAGTGTTTGGGGATCTGTAAATTAGTGCAGACTGCACAGGTATTTGCTTACTGCTCCACACTTCGTTGCAGCTGAGAGGAAAGGGCCCTTGTGTGGAAGGTCTGTGGAGAAACTTTGCTTGAATTGTGATTATTGTCAAATACACTTTGGTGTGTATCCAAGGGAGTTACACGAGGGACAGATTTGACCCTTTGGGATGAATTCTCTGGGGAAATTAAAACTAGCTGTAAAAGATATATATAGTTGAAAAGCCCATGGTAACATTTTATGCGGTATGAGCCATGTTCTATTCTTTACAGCAACCCATATCTGTAAAAAAGCAATTAGAAGTGCTTCCCTGGAAAAAAAAAAAAAAGAGGCAATTGAACACAGTGAATGAACTGCAGGAATTGTACAGTTTCCAGAAAATGGTGGTAGTGAAGCATTTGTGGGATCCATAAAGTCACCATAAATTCCTAACTGAATATGGATTCACTCTCCAACTCTAAAACCACAAGATTTATTTCCTGCTGGCAGGGGAGGTGAAGTTCTCAGAGCTAGATCTGTCTGGAGCATGCCAGCAGGTGGTGAAAGCACTGCTGTGCTCCCAAGTGTGGAATGTTCCCAACATCACCTTGATGGGCTGTGTCCTTTCAAGGCAAGAAGAGAAGACAGGCCTGGCTGTGGGTTTGGTTTTTTTTTAGTAGACCTGTCTGTGCTTTCAACACATGTAATTGTGTGTGGGTAGCAAGGTTTACCAGCATGCAACATGTCCTGCTGGAAAAGAAGGATAAGGTAGTGGATACACTACTGGTTTCACTCAGGAAGATCTAATTTTGGCTGAGGTGGTGACTTTGAAGTCACAGGAGCTCTGTGTGGTGGGCATGCTCCCGGGGGATTCTTGTGTTTTGTGGTACCAACCTAAACAATATGGTAAAGGTTGCTTTGTTTCCCACCCATGAAATTTCTGTTTTCCCTCAGCCCATGGATGCTTCATAGACATGTCCTTCCAGAAGGAGATTTAGCTTTGGATACTGGAGGGTTTGGTGGTTTTTTTTAACCTCTCTCAGCTTATTTCCCTTGACCTGTTCCTCTAGGTCCAGCTTATTTCCATTGACCTGTTCCTCTGGGTCCAGCTTGTCTCCATTGATCTGTTCCTCTGGGTCCTAGTTTCAGTGCAGTTTATTTCAGACTCTTATGCTGTAACTCTGTTTCTCCTCCTGTTTGAACGTAAGGCTGACACCAGCTCAATCAACCAAAGCTTTTAGTTGTTGACTGCAACAGTGATGGAAATGCAGGGCAGGAAGACTGGAGGATAAGTCACAACTTAAGGTGAGATGAAGTAAGACAGGGAGATACAGACCAGAAGTCAGAGCACTGAAATGGAGAAGTCTGTGGCTGCAGAAATTTGTCATGATTTGTGTCCTGTCAGAGCTGAAAGGCTGCGTGTGTCTTTTTGAAGTCATCTGCATAGCTGGGTGAACATGATTGCCCTGATGTAGTGTGTCTTCATGAGGCTTTTTACAGCCTCAGAAGCCAGAAATGCCTTTTGTTGTTGTTTCTCTTTTTTAATGAAAGCTGACGTTCTGGAGCACAAGTCAGCAGGAAGTGGGGGTAAGTTTATTGGCTGTTTTGGTGGGACCTGGAGAATAATTCTGCCTTTCCCCTGCCTTTTGTCTATTCAGAATGTAAATTCACTGGAGCGAGGGCTGCTTTCTACTGTTGTGTCTTTATAGCGCTAGCTGCAATGGATCTGCACTCTCAGCTAAATCCCCAAAGGCTTAACAAAATATAAATTAGGAGGATGGTATAAAAAGTTAAATGTTAAATGGTCATGGGGGTGGTTTGTTTGTATGAATTATCACCTTTAATAAAAACAAAACAAACAAAAAAAAAACCCAACTCAAAACCAACACAAAAAATACTCCTGAAATCGTGGTGGGAGTTAGCTCTGTGACAAACCTGTGTCTTATCCTAGAGTATGGAGGAGATGAGGCAGTCAAATGGTGGATGTTTACTGCTTCAGTGGAGAGGGGACAGGCTGGCAAGAAGGCTGGTAAAGGGCCTGGACAACAAGTCTTATGTGGAGCAGCTGAGGGAGTCTGTCCTCTTTAGGACCTGGAAGGAGGTTGCAGTGAGATGGGGGTTAGACTCTTTTCCTTAGTATCAAGTGACAGCACAAGAGGCAATAGTTTTGCCAGGGGAGGTTTTAGGTTTGTTGTTAGGAACAATGTCTTTACCAAAAGAATGGTCAGGCATTGGAACAGGCTGCCCAGAGATGTGGTGGAGTCACCATCCCTGGAGGTGTTCAAAAAACATACAGAAATGGCACTGTGAGGCATGGTTTAATGGGCATGGTGGTGTTGGGTTGACCATTGGACTTGATCCTAGAGATCTTTTTCAACTGAAACAATTCTGTGATTCCTGTACCCAAGATTTCTCTCTGCTGAGCTTGCTGTTAGCAGTGGGAAATTACTCCCTGCAGTTTCTTTCCACTGCATTCAATGATTGCTTTGTGTTACACAGTGCCTTTGGCAGAGCTTTGACACCCAGGAATATATCCTGGAAAAATAAAATTGCTTCTCCTTCCCTCAGCTCCTGAGAAAAGGGATCTTGCTAATATGGGCATGTGTGACGGAAGTAGAAGAGTGCAGTAGAGCTGAGCAAGCCTGCCATGGTGTCACACTGGTGTAGGATTTGTACCTTTCCTTTATAAGAGTGCAAATAAGTCCACAAATGGTAACAGTTTGGGATTCAGGCTGTTGTGAGTGTGCAGGATCTTAGAAAAAAGGTGTGGTAATGAAATTCCTCCAAAATCTAGAGCACATTTGCTAATCTACAATGTGAGAAAGATGTTAATCCCAAAGCTGCTCAGCAACCAGCCAAACCCAGGCCCTCGCCAGTGGTTTATTCTACCTGCAAACCCACAGCCTGTCCTCTGTGTCCTTAAGTGCTTTGCTTAGGGCATTGCTGAGACCTATGGGTCCATCCATAGTTCAAACTACTGGGAAGCTGATCTCTAGCTCTTGTAGAACTTCCTATTGCTCAGATATTGGAAGTCCTCATGGAAGTCAGTGGCCAGTATATCTGTCTGTCAGTATTGCACTGGTTACTTTGAGGTGACCCGCCAGCTGTGGTGTCAGGTCAGCTGGAGACATCATCTCCTAGGCTTTTCAGGGTGAAGCAGCCTTAAAGCTGGGGAATTCTACTACCACAAAATACCCCTGTTTGCTGGTTACTCTATGCATTGACATGGTGCACATCCCATGTTCCTGGCTGTTCCTCGATAGCTCTTGGAGGCCAGAACACCCCAGCTGCATTTGGCACTGTTTGAGTCAAACATTTGTGTACCTGTCTCTCTGAAGCTCCCACTTCACTGATAGATCACTCTTGTTTTCTCACTTCCAGAGCAGGCAGCCCAGCTCAGACACACCAGAAAGCCTCACTCTGAACAGACCAATGTCACAGAGCCAAACTGAGGCCAGTGGTCGATCAGCAGATCATCCAGCTTGGGATGAGGCAGGATTTGCTGTCAGCTTGGTGCCAGCGACAGCACCACGACATTGCTTGCTGTAGATTAATGTGGGAGAAGGTCTTCGCCGACAACCCCTGCAAAACAGTTCAGTTTCAAGTGGAATTACAGTGGTCCTTTTAGATAAGTATATTTCTGCCAGCTGATCCCCAACAGCACTCCCAGTGGTGGGGAAAGCTGAAAGTATTACTGTAAATACAAAAGGGAAGACATACTTGGCATCCCTTTACATTAGAGCTGGCTCAGAAGAGCGTCTGCGTAGCTGTTCCACTGCCAAGATGGATTGTAGTCAGATAGTACACATTGCAAAGGAACCAGAGCACACACTGAGATCTGTTGGGGTTTTTTTAACAATAGTTTATTTGTGTTTCAAAGGGATAGTTACAGGAATCCAGATCAATATGCTTGTCCAGAACTGTGCCTTCCTATTTTAGGGCCTGGATGAATAGGAGGTTACTTGAGTTCACATGCATATTGAGGGATCGGTGCCTCGCTAATGCAGCCTCCCAGGCTTGTTACTTTTCCTTTCTGAAAGTGAACGTGAAAGAGCTGCAAGACTGAAGTCGCCATTGTTCCGGTTCCTGGAGTTTTATTTTTTTCCCCAGTGCAGTCCGTGTGGCGTTGTGTGTTGTGAGGCTTTTTATGAAGGGTGAGGTCGTGTCTCCGCAGGAGATGGTGGGAGCTGAGCACTCCCTACCCAAGGTGTTTAAATAGACTTTGCCTGAACCGTTTTAGTCTCATGTTCTGGAGCATGTTTAAGGTTTGGACCAGATCTAACGCTTCTGAAAAGGAAGGAAGTTTGGCTGTTTCAGTTCAACGTTCTGCTTTTTTTTTTTTTTTTTTTTTTTAATGGAAAATCCTAAAAGTTTGACCAAAAAAAAAAAAAATCTTTGGCATGTCCCAGTCCTAGGCTTTGAAACCATCTGTGTGTTTTCATGGTTTGTTGGGACAAGAAGAATGGCTGATTGATGGAGCTGGAATCATGGAATCATGGAATCACTCAGGGTTGGAAGGGACCACAAGGATCATCTACTTCCAACCTTCCTGCCATGCCCAGGGACACCCTACCCTAGATCAGGCTGCCCACAGCCTCAGCCAGCCTAGCTACAAACACCTCCAAGGATGTGGCCCCAACTACCTCCCTGGGCAACCCATTCCAGGCTCTCACCACTCTCATGCTCAACAACTTCCTCCTCACATCCAGTCTGAATCCCTCCACCTCCAGCTTTACTCCATTCCCCCTAGTCCTGTCACTACCTGATATCCTAAAAAGTCTCTCCCCAGCTTTTTTGTAGGCCTCTTTCAGATACTGGAAGTCCACAAGAAGGTCACCTGGGAGCCTCCTCTTCTCTAGACTGAACAGCCCCAACTCTTTCAGTCTGTCCTCATAGCAGAGATGCTGCAGCCCTCTGAGCATCCTTGTGGCCCTTCTCAGGACACATTCCAGCACCTCCACATCCCTCTTGTGATAGGGGCTCCAGAACTGGATGCAGTACTCCAGTTGGTTGAATGCAACAAAAAAAAATATGTCTGAGTCATTCTCTTTCTAAGAAACTTTGAAACGAGTTTTCAGGCAACCAAGTTGTGTTTGAGAATTAGACCCAAAATTGCTTTGAAAAATCTTGTTTTATGACCTGTTTTTTCTCTAGCAATCTTGATATTAAGGGACAGGCAAATCAGGACTCTGAATAGATGCAGGTGCTTCAATGCTCAGGGTAGGAGTAAACAGGCTTTCCTATAGAGAATTTCAAGCCCTGGTATACAGCATAAATAACAGAGTTGTGAAAGCTATAAGCAAGCTGCACCTGGGGTTATGAGGGCAAAACTGCATCCATTACTTGAGCATATATGGTCCTAGCTGCTGCTGAATGTTGCTGCTCATGCTCTGAATGGTGCCACTGCGTTTTTTTGTGAAGCGTAGACTCAACAAAGTATATCAGCAGACGGAGCCACTTTCCTCTGAATTTCAACCTAAGGCAGCTTTCCCAACACACACTGCTCTACGCTGATCCAAGGGGGCTATCTTGACTGGCGCGTTCCAGCACAGCAGTGCTTCAAAGTTCAAGTTCTGGTGTCATCTGGCACATTTCTGATGTCTCTGGCTTTAGTGATGACATTCTGTTACATGAAGAATTTTGGCTGGTGCATGGTGTTCTCCTTTCAGCTGTTTTGCATAGCTGAGGAAGACACCATCCTGTCTAAGGCAGTGTGGCCTGCAGCAGCATGTCTGCTCTTTGCTGTGAAAAGGCCTCCTTTAGTCTTGGCTTTCTTTTTTTTTTCTTCCTATGAGTTTGTGCATTGCCCAGCACGAAAGGTGGGCCAGCCACTGGTGGTGGCATTGTTGCAGGAACAATAAGCACTGCGGCAGTCCTAGTGGAGGGCAAGAGAAAGGAGTTGTGGCTCAGCAGGGATTTCATAGCCCTCTTCATTGCACTAGAAGGTGAATGATGGATAAGATTATGCCAAGGATGTGGATTATCTCCTGCAGCGTGCCACTGGTTTTGTTGGTTTCTTTTCACCTGAGCTGATGGGGATGAGGGGAGTGAGGAAGACCTAGATAGTGCAGCACTATGAGAGGAAGAAATGGTTTCACAGGCTTTAAAAGAAGCAAAGCAAGGCTTCCATAAATGCATAAACTTGGAACTAGGCATAACTGGGGGGTTTATTTTTAGAGAAGACATCTTCTCAGGCCACTTTAAAAAGAAAGCTTCAGCATGTTTCTGACCCCTGAGAATTAGTGACTGGTCCACCACTGCTGTGATGAGAGAGACAGTGAGAGCACGGTCCAGGAGATGCTTGCACAATCCTTCCTGGCCCTGGTTAGCACTTGAAGTCCCTTGTTGTCCTGAGCACAGTAGAAAACTCTGACATTGTCTTGCAGATAACTGGCTGGGAAAGGATTTCTTCAGGGCTTGCACTCCACCTCCACCCACACTTGCAGTCCCAGAGTCACTAAAGAAAGTTTTAAAATTTTCTGCCAAATGTTTGCTCAGTTAATTTTTCTAGGTCTACTTTAACCCCTGGTTTGATTCTTCATAATTTTTCAGAATCTTTTTCTTTCTTTTTTTCTGGATTGTTTTGTTGTTTGTTTGGTGGTTTTTTTTTTTTTTTTTTTTTTTTTTTTTTTTTTTTTTTTTTTTTTTTTTTTTTTTTTTTTTTTTTTTTTTTTTTTTTTTTTTTTTTTTTTTTTTTTTTTTTTTTTTTTTTTTTTTTTTTTTTTTTTTTTTTTTTTTTTTTTTTTTTTTTTTTTTTTTTTTTTTTTTTTTTTTTTTTTTTTTTTTTTTTTTTTTTTTTTTTTTTTTTTTTTTTTTTTTTTTTTTTTTTTTTTTTTTTTTTTTTTTTTTTTTTTTTTTTTTTTTTTTTTTTTTTTTTTTTTTTTTTTTTTTTTTTTTTTTTTTTTTTTTTTTTTTTTTTTTTTTTTTTTTTTTTTTTTTTTTTTTTTTTTTTTTTTTTTTTTTTTTTTTTTTTTTTTTTTTTTTTTTTTTTTTTTTTTTTTTTTTTTTTTTTTTTTTTTTTTTTTTTTTTTTTTTTTTTTTTTTTTTTTTTTTTTTTTTTTTTTTTTTTTTTTTTTTTTTTTTTTTTTTTTTTTTTTTTTTTTTTTTTTTTTTTTTTTTTTTTTTTTTTTTTTTTTTTTTTTTTTTTTTTTTTTTTTTTTTTTTTTTTTTTTTTTTTTGTTGGTTGGTTGGGTTTTTTCCCGTCCCTGTCTTTAAATCTTTAAAGTTTCCCTCCTGGGGGATGATCCTTAGGAATTGGATACGGGACTCATACAGAGGCTGCCTTAGCTGTAGTCACCTTGCAAGTATCAAAGAATTGTCAGGCTTGGAAAGGACCTCAAAGACCATCTAGTTCCAACCCCCCTGCCACAGGCAGGGACATTTTCCACTAGATCAGGTTGCTCAGAGCCACATCCAGTCTGGCCTTAAGAGCATCCATGAGATGCTTTCCTCTCTGTGCATTTGTGATCTGGGAGTTTTTAGTACTTTTTGAAGAGAATCAAATCAGAGTTGGATTTCAACATCTCTTCAAGAGAGGGAAGGCACAGCACAGACTGCATTGCAGGGAAAAGTACCAATGGCATCACTTCTCATTCTTCTCTTTGTTCTTGCCACTCTTTGAGTTAAAGGACCAACTTCTGTTTGCTCTGGTTCAGATGTGAAGTCATTGAACCAGAGGAGTGAGTGAAAGAGGAGTTTTTGTTCTGGCCTAATGAGAGAGTCTTCTGCTACTGCTTTTTTGTGCTTTGCACAGCTTTGGGAAGAAGCAGCAGGCACCCACATCTCTCCTACCTCCAGCATGATGCTGTGAGATCCTTGTGTCAAGTTTAGCTGTGCTTCCAGCTGGAGAGCAGAGAAGAGGGCAGGGAGCAGCTTCAGGCTCAGCCCAAGGCATTTGCCCCTCACCTTCAGGGGTTGAGAAATGTGCTTGGGATTTGTTTCCAGTCCCTGCTGGGTCTCAGATGTAGAGGATCTCAGTCTGTCCCAGCAATGGTTCCCCTCACCACCACTGAGCTGGAAGTACACAGGAACTTTGATGTCCAGTCAGCAGTTCTTGTAGGAATTTTATAGCCTGTTCATTTATCAAGGTTTTTAGTGTGTGCATGGCTGGAGAGGGATGAAAGCAACAGATTTATTCCTTCAGGAGGTGGGTTAATCCTGTTTCAGCAGTTCCTGGGCAGGGTTGGCTAGGGAGAGAGGGGAGAGCTATTGCTGTAGGTCCAAGGCATCATGTTGTGAGATGCATTCAGATCAGTTTCACCTCAGTGTGTGCACTTCGTTGTCTTGGTTTCCTTAGGCAGGTCTGCTGTTCAGCATCCCAAGGGAATGACCAAACAAATTACCAATTACATTTTGTGCTTTAATTAAACAGAAAGGTGGGCATACACTCCAGCTTCACTGTGAGCCACAGTGTTACATAATCTCTTGAATACAGATCCAGCAAACTGGGGCACTGCTCACTGCTTTTCTTCATGTGTCAGTGGTTTACCTCAAAGATTTCCCTGTGAGTGGTGATTTTGGTGGCCTCCTAACATGCCCCAGAGAGATTCTGAGACCTAAAAATGGTATGGAGCACTTTGAGCATCTGTTGAAGTCAGGGGGAGTCCCGTGCTTCAAGGGCGGGAATGGAGACACTCAGAATCCTACAGCATCTGGGCCCTGCCTGTAAGACCTGATATTAAAGTAAGGAGCATATCCAAAATTTGTGCCACAGAGGGGAAGCATTGGCAACATGACAGGAGCCCAAAGGTTGTGCTTCATTTGCATGTACATTTGCATAATTGCAATTGCATGAGGTGCACATTAATAATCACTCTTGCATCTTTATCATTCTCAATAAGTACAGAGAAAATTTCTTGCTGTTGGAGTTCATCAGCAATAAAACCCTGCAGTGTCCTCATTCTGTAATGGCAGGGAATTAGGGACACCTTGGGAGTGAGGTGTTTCATCTTTCTGGTGGATGGGGCCTGCCCTTAGATCTGTCCATCATAGCATTGAACTCTGGACTCATTCTGGGCAAGAGACATGAACTCTGCAGGAGCAAACACTTTGAAATTTTTTACGCTGGTGAGGATATTTTGAAGAGCCTGGAAAAGTTGGCACCTGGATACTGCTAAATTTCAAGTGAGTGTCCCACCCCTCTTGCTCTGTTTAAAGGCTCACCAAAACTCTATGGGGCATGACCAAAGATGAGGGTAATTCTTTTTGGGTGTTCTGTGTTAGGACTTAATGGGGCAGACTTAGAGTAGTGTGTTGGATGGAGCTGGTTGGTCCAGGTGTGCATTCTGGTACAGTCCCAGCTACAAAGACTTCCTTTCTCAAGTAAGCAGGACTTAAAGAGAATTGGAGGAGGGAATGTAGAGTCAGAGGATTTTACCTATCAGCAAAGGGTCCTCTTTACCAGCTTGTCTTTATTTAACCCTATCAACTAAATCTCTCTCATTCTCAAGCTTACATTTACTTTGCTGAGTTGTTCCCTCTGACACCACTCTTCAGCATGATACTGTCATGACTGAAAATTGCAGTGGTTTTATAACGGAGAGTGAGGGATTGCTGCAAGTGATTAAATGATGCAGTTGTCTGTTGCAGGAGGGAGCTGACTGTAAGAGTCTTGATTTGATGGACCAGCACTGTGTTCCAGCCTGGAAAGTCTGGGCTTTGCTCCTCATGTACTTCTACAGTGCTTTTGTTACAGTTGGCCTGAAAGTGAGAACTCAGTTCAACAGAAAACATTTTTTGACTTTCTAATGTTTGTTTTCATTTTTTCTCAGATTTAAAACTTTTAACATTGTTCAGGATGGGGGAGATGGAAGGATATGATTACATCCATCCTAAACCATCACTGTCCAGTGGCTTGGATTGAGATGACTCAGAATCCGAGTCCTTATTCTCTTTCTTTAGGCTTTGAATCAAGTCTAGGTGGTACCTTAATCATGTTAGAGGGCATTTTGGAAGCGATTCATGAATCCCATCTCAATCTTCCTTTAAAACAATAGAGTAACTGAAATTTACCACTACAGTGGTTCAAGAAATCTTCATTTTCTGTAAAAACAAGCAAATATCAATGGGATCTTTGCTGTTGGTCCTTTGTCTTCTCTGCTGTATGGGCTGTAGTCATGGTATGTTGCCTTAACTGGTAAAGACAGGACAAGCTGTGTGTTTACTGCTGCAGTATTTTGGTGTAGTATCTGTCTTGGGATATTGGCTCCAAAGATTTCTCAGTCAAAAATTAAAACTTCATTAATTGTCCAAGGAAGCAAGAGTCTGAGGAAGGGGTCAAGCCACCTCCCAGTTTTGCTCTGTGTGACAGAGTCCCATGGTTTTTCAGCAAGCAATGCCATGTTTCAGGCATCTGCATTGCCTCCTCAGGATGAACTTGTTGCTGGTTCTTGTCTGATCTGCTGGACGGTTGTCAGGGATCTGGGAAAATGCTAAGCTCTTGCATAATTGTCTTTACCCTTCCAGATCAGCTGCCTGTTGTTTGTTTGATGTGTTTCTAAACGTAACACATGTGAGACATTGACTGATTTCTCTAGAAGCAGAGATCTCATGATTTTCTTCAATGAAACTTCACTTTATCCTTCAAATACTGTTTGTGCCCTCAGAGTCATTTTGCCTTCCATGCTTCCTTTGAAACTGTATTGATCATGTAATTAAAGTGTCTTCTGACCAGCTCAGGAATCTAGCCAGATTGAGACGTAGGCTTTCTCAGCTGGCTTGTGAAACCTCAATCTCCCCTTCATTTTAATCTTAACTCCCTATGTGATTCTTTCAGTTACAAATCTTGCAGCCTGTGCTCCTCAGAATCTTCAAGCATTCAAAATTCAGTCAGGTAGAAGATGTAGATGGATCTGAATCCTGCATTGTGTTCATTCCAGTCTTGCATTGCAACCATCTCATTTTAGTGGCAGTAGACTTCTGGCTGCAGGCCCCAAGGGGCTCAACAAGGAATCACTGCATGGATGCATGGAGATAGATTCCCTTGGCTTTTGCTGATGGCCAGCAAAGCAATGGGTATGATCCCAGTACTCTGTTTGACATGCATCTGATAGAAAGATGAAGGCAATAATCAGCAGTCACTCTTCAAAACCATCAGTGGTTCACTTTCTATTGGCTATGAATAACACCAAATGTGCTTACATGAAAAAAAAAACCAAACAACAACAACAAAAAACCCAACATTTTGGAAAGACATGAGGTTGATTGACTAAAGGAGGGGTACTTTAAAGTGAGCCAATAAAAGTGACTATCAACCCTTCGATCTCTTAATCTTCAGTCTCTTTCACAGCTGCTGCTTCAAAGCCCTTCACAAAATTATCAATACTGTTAAAAGCTGCTCAGGACAGAGAGCACAATTCCAGATGCAGCTGAATTGTTTCGGGAAAGAAAGGGTTTTAAAAAAACTGTTTTAAGGAATAAACTACACACTAGTTACAGGAGGAGGCAAGTCAAGAGTGAATGTGAGTGAACTCTGGTAGAGATCTTCCCAGCTGAGGGATAGAATGTAAAAAGCCTATTGGCCAAAAGGTATTGTCCAATACTTCCAAAGTCCAACATTACCTATAATCATGTCCAAGCTCTTGCTGATCCAAAAGCCAATTTTTCAACTCAGTTCCGACTGAAATTAGATAACCCATGTAAAGATTTCAGATGGGTGAAAAAAGCCTGTTACCATGCATGCCAGAGATCATTCCTGCTGCCACATTCTGGACCAAGTGCAATTTCTTCTAATAAAAACATTTCTGGCAAAGCTGTACATTAAGAGTTAGTGTAATCGAATCTGGATGTGAGGAAAGCATGCAAGCTTGCTTCCAAGTCAGCAAGACTTAGGCAGGATTTAATCCTCCATGTATTTTTATTATGATATAAAAAGCTGTTATATTGGTATTTCTAATACATTTATCAAAAGGAAACTGCAAATCCAAAGTCACTTCCAAATTTCCCACTGATACAGGAATGAGTAGCTGAGACAATTCTGAAGTGAACTGAGGCAATGGGATTTTGTAATAGGGGTTTAGCTGCCAGGAGGCTAATACTTGGGTTTGACTTTTAACCAGTTCACACTGGACCTGCACAAACATTTTCCCTGAGCTTTTTCTGTAGGATGAAGCTGTTTATATATATATATGGGTCTTTTTTTTTTTTCTTTCTTTCTTGTTTGTGCACGTTTTTCTGTTGGCATCTCATGAACATTTTAGCAACCCATAGGATCTTCTAGGATGACAAAGCCACTCACCAGCCATGCACCAGCAGCTCCCACCACAGCCAGCACCACTTACTTAAAGGGGCCTAAGAATAGGAGGCGGCAGACATTTCTATTAAACCCTCTTTTTTAAAGAGCTTGGCTCTCATTGACTCCTCTAAATAAGGTCCAGATTTTCAGAAGAGCTCAATCGGCTGCATGCTGAACACTTGTGAAAATAGAGGCTACATTTCACGTCTACTCTGGGGCTCGAGGCTTTCAGAAAGCTGGCCTCAAATTTCTTGTTCTTGGATAAACAGGGCATGTTTGGGGATACCTTGGGGTTGATTGTGCCTTCCTTGCCTTGGGGGTTTCCAGTGGTGTGACGCCATGCAGCCTCAGTGGCCAGGCTGACGTGACATCCTGCGGGATGTTACAGGAGGAAGTGGTAAGGGGCCTCGGATACAGGAAACCAGCATTTCATTCCCTCCTCTGCCTTCAGGGTCTTTGGCTGAGATTTTCAGGCTGTTTAATGTGTGTGTGAGGGTCAAAAGGAATCAATTCAGCTTTTGAGTGCTAAAAAAAAAGATACTTTTGACAGATTTTGAGACCAAACTCTGCTCTCTTTAATATGTATCCTAAATCAGGCAGTGAGAATGGAGGTCTTAACAGTCACAGAATCACAGAACGGTAGAGGTTGGAAGGCACCTTTGGAGATCATCTAGTCCATGCCTCCTACTGGAGCAGGGTCACCTAGAGCAGGTTTCACAGAACAGGTTTGGAATGATGTCAGAGATGGAGACTCCACTACCTCTTCTAATGCTCAGAGCCTATTCCAGTGTTTTATCACCCTCAAAGTAAAGAAGTTCATCATCACTCAGAGCTGGTTTGCTCTGACTTCTTGGTTGGTTTGTTTGCATATTAAAATTCTTACCTCCTAGGGATTTATGAGAACAAATATGTTAATGCTGTAAAAAGTGTTTGGGAGCTAATCTGATAGAGACAATGTAAATCTCATGGAACAATTCTGAAGCTCAATTTAGAGCAGCCTGGGGGCATCTCACCATCTTTTTATCCCTTCTCAGTACCAATTACTTCTGCATGCTCAACAACCTGTCCTGGAGCCTGACTGTACTACAGCGTCTTTCATCCTGAAAAAAACCCTAAAACTACACAGCAAATATATTACATAAACCACACAGGGATCATTTTGCCCAACTTTAGAAAGCAGCTTTTGTGGGTTTGGAAAGTGTGAAGACAGCAGCCTTATGCAGGAAGCATAATTTTTAATCAGGATGCTTTCATCTGAACAGTGAAAGCCCCTTACCAATAGCACTCTCATCTCTGACCCCTTATGTGGTGATATAATGTCCCAGTTCCTCCCGGGACATGAGAGATGCTGAGGTCGGCCTTGCCATGTAGTCTGAATTACTGATGTTAAAGAGGATAATTGGCATTTCTACCACCTGGTACAGTTAATAAGACAGCATCCAAATCAACTGTCTAGAGCACTATAAAATAATAGTAAGGAGAATAGAGCTCTTTAATAGCAATAAAAGTATAATAAGTTTCTCCAAATAGAGTAAGAAAAGTTGAAGGAACCCAATATTAAAGCACTATGTGTTATTTGGGTTTTTCAAAGTCCTTAAGGAAGTCCTTCGGCACACAAGCACAAAATCAGATTTAACAAGCAAGCTAAATAAGCTATCAGGAGTGGGGATTTCAGACTTTTTTCTAGTCTCAGCTGCTGTAATTCAGCAGAAGTGATGATCTGCCTTCTGCACTGCAAATCCTCCCTGCTGCTGGCCATACCTGAACAGCGGAGTTACCAGAGACTGCCTTTTTTTGGGAAAAAGGCTGAAGACTCAAATGTCATGGTGGCTTGGATGCTCCAAAGTGGCCCTTTCTTACATGACAGCCTCGTGTTTGAGCTTCGCTCAGGATGATGGAGACCCAGATTCAGTTTTCTTTTCTACGTGGGAGAATTCAAGCTCAAATCTCCTTCTTTCCAGAAAGATCTCAGCCCATGGATCTGGTTGCTTCCCAGTGGGTGCGTTTTCCAGCACTGCAGTTAAGTTTACTGGTCTCTTATTAAGAATTCAGAAGTCATTGGATAAGGGAGAGGGAAAAAAATTGAGGCCTTGTAAAAAGTGCATTTGCCAGTGGTAGGAGACCTGAGTTCCAGCCGTAACTCCAAGGTTGTTTAAGTGTTTTTCATGGAACAGCTGAGCAAGCAAAGAAGGAAAACCGGAGGAGCTTGGGAAGTTCAAAGGAGCAGAGTGAGGTGCCTTTAGGGTTGACAGAAGTTTTCAGGTTGCTGCTTTGAGCATAGAAATCTAAACCCAGAATCTAAATCTGAAGATCCAAGTCCTATTTTGGTCTCGTCCTGATTGGACTCTCAAAAAAATTACCTTTGTCTTAAAAAATGTGTATGCAGCAAGCAACAGGCATATTTTCTGTTGGATGAACTCTCCCAAGAAACCATAGTCTCTTTCTAGCTCAGCCACCAGGATTTTACTGGCAAATTGCACATCAATGTGTGAGGTCCCCTTGGATGCTGTATGTTGGAGGAGCTCCATGACTGATACTGCTGGTATTCATGTCTGCACCACTGCCATTTGAAGAATTTGGTCACTTACAGCCATACAGAAGACAAAGCCATCCTATCTGCTTTTCTATCTGATGAATCTGCTGTGGATGTCCTTAAAAATAAGGTGGGATATTTTCAAGCCGTTCTCTTCAAGTGTTGTTACAAGAGGGATTTTGCAATGCTGCCATCCCTGGCAAATCTTTGTTGATGATGGACTCCATCACCTTTCAAGCCTCTGTTTCTGCAATTATTGGAAATATTTGGGCTGGTAACTGACCGGCAAAGTAAAGACAACGAACTGTTGTTGGTTGTGGAGGAGTGCAGCGTTTCAGCCACGTTTTGCTTTGCCATTTTCATACAGCATCTGTCTTGCTCAGGAGCGTGTCCTGGTTTTAACTCTCTGCTCAACAGCAGCAGAGCAGCAGTGCTGGCCCTGCAGTCAGTGCTAGACATATCCCTCGTCTTTCTCCTTTATACGACTGAATATTCCACTTTAGCTATTTTATTTTATCTTTTTTTTCACAAAGAAACTTTTATCCGTAGCCACATGTGTAAAACTCTCAAATGGGCTGTTTCAAATCTAGTCAAGGTCACTGAAAAAAAAAATATATATTTTTGAGGTGGCTAGGGCTCTTAAAAGTTCTTTTGGATTCCCCAGAAGCAAAAAAGCAGCATTTACCCTGTAAGCCTTATAGATCAAGGACTTGAGTATCTTTCAACCTCCTAAAGACCGTGCAGACTTTAAACTGGTATTCCCAGCTCATTCGCCAAAAAGAAGAGGAGGAAAATAAAACGAACTGAAAGCTTTTGCCTTGAGGTCTGCTGCATTAGGCCTTCTGAAGTCTGGACTCGGAATTGTTTCAATCTATGTAAATATCGGGAAATTAAATTCCATATGTCCCATGCCAGATGCTCCCAGCTGCTGCTGCTGTGTGGGGAACGGTAAGTAGACAGTTTAGCCTGGTCAGGCTGAGGAGAAGGGGGGGAATAAAAAATAGAAAGGGTGGGAGGGGGTAGATTGTTGCTCTGGGGTCAGGAGAGTAATGTACGCGAGTGCCTATGCCAGTGAGCTGACAAGGCAAATCACTGGACGGTCCCAAGTGCTGTGTGAGACTTAAAACTGGAAGACCACAGCAAGAGCGTCACAGGACTTGGCATGAGAGCTTGACTCTAATGTATATTGTTTATTTTGAAGTGTTACAGAAATTGCATGCGTATGGCAAACAGGCAGGTTTGCAGTGCGAGCGGCTCGAGTGGGTAACTCCATCGTTGTTGTAGCCTGGGCAAAATAGCCAATAGCAGGCATTGGCCATTTGCTGAACCAACCAGCCAGTGTCAACGATGGCACTGGGCATGAGTCCCTGCTGCTCTACCCCTGTGCTGGGCCAGACCCCTCCAGTGTCCTTGTCCATCAGCCCAGCTCCAGCCTTTCTGGCCGGGCCTTATTTCGGTCTTAGGGCAGGCTCGCAGGTTTGTTTCATAGGTTTGTTATTTACATCGCAGGCCTCGTGCTGTGGAAGGGAAAGCAGCAGAGCGACACAACCGCAATTTTAAATGACCTGTTCTTAAAAAAGCACACACGCCCTAATGAAACTAGAGATTTAAGAATCCTCGTGGAAACTCCTGCTGCCTAAAAATAGGCAGCACCCCCTCGCGCCTGCACCGATCCCTTGCCGTGCCCCGGCTGGGCTGGAGGTGGGTGGAAGTGCCACCAACCTGGCCTGGAGCAGCCCCTCTGCCTGGTGACGAATGTGGTAACAAGTGGAAGGGGCTCTGAAAGCCAGCAGCCCTGCGGCTTGCCCCGACATCGCCGCAGACGTTCAGTAAACACGAGGGAAGCCGGAGCCCTGTGGCCAGGGCGCGGGAGGGAGCGGGCGAGGAGGGCCGAGGGGTTACTCAGCATTTGCTGTCTGAGAGGTGAGAGTTACTGTGGAAAAACCCTGCTGCTTTATTGTTCTAACCTTTATTTAAATATAGAATCTATAACCCTTTTTTCCAGAGAGCTCAAACCAGCGGTTTCTGCACTTGCAACCGCCCCATCCAGCTCCTGAGGTATTACATACTTATGTATTATTTTATGGAGCTGGTGGGGGAGGGAGGAGCTCTGGGAGGGTGGAAAAAAATAGCTGGAATAGCCAATGACAGCATGTGGAATAAACCTGTGTGTGCATCCTGGGAGGAAGGTTGGCTGCCGCTGGCCTGCCAAAGCCTCCACTTGCGTTTAGTGAGCTCTCCATCCTCCTCCCGCTGCTGCCTGGCACGGGGGCCTCAGGGCTGCCAACACAAACCACCATCTCCCCATGCAGTGCCCATGAGGAGGGCTTGGGCTGGGTGCTCTCATCCCCCGCCGTCCCGTCTGGAGGAATTATTTGCAAACCTCACCAGCGGAGGCATATCATTAGCAGTGATATTTTCTAATGGCGTGATTGGAAAAGGAGCATGTGGAAGAGGGAGAGGGTTTCAGCTGAGTGAGGTGGTTTCCTCGGTGCTGCCAGAGCTTGTTCTGGTGAAGTCATGTCACTGAAAGGAGGTTTGCCTGGTTTGGGGATGTGGAGTCGTCTGTGATGCTGCCCATTTGAGAGAGGCAGCAGTGTTTTGGGCTCTTGTATGTCATGTTAGAGGAATCCCTTACGATATCCATTCCTGCTTGCCCTCCGTTTCCTTTAGGCATATTTTAATAGTTTACTGAAGACTTTTGCCGTAGAGTAAGCATCAGAGAGACCATGAGGATAGACCTCCCTTATTCTGAAGCAAAACTCCACATCTGTAGGGCAGCATTTAGCCTGAAGGAAGGCTTTTTAAAGCTATGAACACTCATACTGTTGTAGTACCTTGAAATTCCTGTGGCCTCAGGTAGGTAGTGCTGTTCTGACTACATGGGCAAGGAGGACAAACTGCGTGCAGGGAGGTTGATCAACTAAGCTGGTGAAGGGCCTTGAATACAAGTCTTATGAGGAATGGCTGAGGCAGTTGAGGTTGTTTAGCCTTCAGAACAGGAGGCTGATGAGAGACCTCAGTGTCCTCTACAACTACCTCAAAAGAGGTTGGAGTGAGGTGAGGAATGGTCTCTTCTTGTACCCAGCAAGTGATAGGACAAGAGGAAATGGCCTCAAATTGTGCCAGAGAGGTTCAGGTTGGATATAAGGAAAAATGTTTTCACAGTAAAGATTCTCAGGCATTGGAGCAGGCTGCCCAGGGAGGAGGTAGAGTCACCATCTGTGGAGATATTAAAAAATGTGTGGGTATGGTGCTTAGGGACATGGTTTAGTGGTAGTGGCTTAGTAGTAGAGGTGGGATTGGCATCATAGGTGAGAAGTTAGATTTGATAATCTCATTTCCATGATTCTATGATGTAGCTTAGTGGCAAAGCCAAGTCTGCTCTGCTGCCAGAACAGTGCCAAGAATCAGCTTGGGGATTTTACATGTTCACTGTTCTCTGTATGTTTATGCCACATTCTCACAGGGTTGGGTGCTTTGTTCTGATAAAGAGTGAAGTTTTTCCTCTCAAATTTGAGTGAATTAATATCTTAGACCTCATTGAAGTAGTCAATGCCTGGGTGTTTCAGCAGAATCTCAATGGATGCACTTATCAGTCACATGTCTATTCCCCTGGTGCTTCCCTTCCCTCTCTCTGTCCAAGCATCCCTGATGTCACAACATTTAATTCTTAATTTTCTGCATTTTTGAAAGGTTGACCTTTTGATTATCTGATGGCTGACCAAAAGATGCCACCTGTCTCCCACTCTTGATAAATGGGGCTGCAGGACTCCAGAAGTACTTGAAAATCATGGTCAGGAAGTGCAAAATAAGTGTAAGTGATCCAACTGGGTTGAGCAGATCAAAATGGAATGAAGAAAGTGGGTTGATTGTGCATCCACTTCACCAGAGTGGGTCTCTGAGGAGTGGGGTCTGTTTGTGAGGAGAAGTTGTATTGCTTGTGTTTGAAGAAGAAAAAGGAATCAATTTACATGGAGTTGGTTATTTCAGAATGAAACTGTAGTTTACAAAGGGCACGAAGAACTTTTCTTTCCTGAGTTTGACCAGATCTCTCCATGGGTTCTTCCCAAGTAGGTTGTTCATACAGGCAGACATTCTTCCTGGCCATCTGGTGTAGTCGTCTAGGAAAGTTGTCTGCAGAGGAACTTTTTGGAATTGTTTTGGTTCTCACCTAGGTGGAGGTTTAGTTATTGGTCCCTTGCTCATCCTTTCAGTGGTTCAAGTTGAGGTAAAGGACTGTTCATGTTTACTGTTCACAGCTTGTATTGTGTAGTAAAGTATGAAAACCTCATTGACACTACTAGTATAAGCTTCCAAAGAAAGACTACAGCAGCAGGTAACTCAGCCAATATATTCTGGTACAAGTTCTTAGATCAGCCATCATTTATTATGGGAGTCATCAGAAGTGCCAAGAGAGTATTGTGTACATTACCATGGACAACATACAAACAGGAAATAAAAGGAGACTGCTGAACTGAGCAGAAAGTGCAGAGATCCAGGAATGGGGCTGACAGATTTTGGAAGATTTCTGCCTCTGTTTCCTCTACTGCTGCCTAATCTGGCATCTGAGGTATTCACAGGAGAAAGTGACTTGGGAGTCCCTGTGAGCATAAGTTGCTCATAATGAGAGCGTCTTTCTGACCAGTGTCTCTAAACATGTGGAATGCTAATGGAACCTTTTTCAGCTTCTGCAGTCACATGGGATTTAGGTTTCCTTTGAAGTCCTTAGTGAAAGTTCAAGTTGGTTTTTATTTACCATAATTTATTTACCTACTTCTAACTGTGAAGAAAGGGCACTTCTACCATGATGTCAGGGGGCCAGCCTTCCTCTCTGCTCCCCTCCCACAATGTGACCATTATGTCAACATATGGCAAACATTTCTCCTATTCTGTGTTTACTCCCAGCAGTAAAAATTCAGTAAAAAGTCAAGGGCCTTCCATAGAGAGAGGAAAACTCCGCTACAACCTTCAGGACGGGAAAAGCAAATACACTTTTAACAAGAAAGTTATTGGGACGTAGCTAAATATTTCCAAGAAATAAAATAACAAAGGAGCTTGTATCCAAGAGGAGTCACATATCTTCAGAAAGCATAAGCATCATGGAAAAAAAATCCAGAAGGATTATTATTGAAAGGTTAGCTAAAATTAAAAGCACGTTTATGCAGCCAAAGGAGTTTTTGGGCTTTAATTCATTAGCTCAGGTTTCACCTACCAGGATTCCGCCCCCGGCACGTGTAATAAGATTAGTTCATTAATCGTTGAGTCCTTGGGAATTAACATACTGGAGGTGCTTTTCTCCCCCTCTGAAAAGTCCCCCTGGATATATAAACACAGCAGTGATTTTGTTGAACGTGGGATCAGAGTTAGTCGTGCCAGGGTTGGCTTGATGAGAGCGACTGAGTCCAATAAACAAGTGAACAGTGGGAGAAATGTATTAAGAAAGAAAAAAAAGCCTTGTTTTGTCTTGTAGACTTGTATTGCAGTGCTTGGCTGAACGCATGCGGAAATCCAGTGTATTAGCTCTTTAAAAAAAAAAAAAAAAGAAAGACGGGGGGAAAAAAAAAAATTAAAAAAAGAAAATACAGAGTGGTTTGGTTTACAGAATAATTACCCTGGAAACTCTGCTCCTTACCTGCCATTCCACTAGAAAGTTGAGAATGAAAGGTCAGAAGCGACCCCAGCAAGTCTGTGTCTGGGTGCTCTGAGGTTTGGCAGAGCCATGCAGAAGCACTTCTGCCTCCCAGAGAGGTTTGTTCATCCATGGAAGGGGCAGCAGCACCATTGCTCAAAGGGCAGGGCAGTCTGGTTGCTCCTACAGCAGAAGTCTGGAGATGGGTGGAGGAAGTTCCATGGTCAGCAACATAGGAATATTATTTTGGGGTCTCTGGTATTCTTCCCTTACTTAGAACCTCAACAAGGTCAAGACAAGATGTGGCCCAGTCCTCTTCACTGACCGAATGGGAAAGAACCATCTTTGCAATAAAGCCTTTTGAAAATCACTTGGGTCACAAACCCATTTACCTTGTGCCATGTTGTCATGCAATTTAAGCAGATTAAAAACACATTTAACAAAGTGCAAGGAAGGAAATGCCCTGATCTCAGGTGGCAAGGGTCAGCAGTGACATGAGTGATTAGGTGCCTTATTGGGTATTTTGATGCGTGGTCACTTAGTTCTGAGGTTCTGCAAGGATTTTGAGCCTCTGGACTCATGGGAGTTTTACCTGCCAGAGGATATTCAGCTTTCCTGTTCTTGTAATTTCTGAATCCNTCTTTTCCTCTCTGCAATCAGATAGAAGCTATTTTGAAGCAGAGGCATATTTCACTTCTGGACCTATAGGAAAACATTCCTGGCTTTGGCAAAGGAGACCCGGGCAGGATGATTTACGAGTAGAAGATGAAAAAGAGCTAAATATGGCTTCTTGGTTTAAAATTGCTAAGTAGGTATATGATAACTATCTTCAAACACATAAATTACTAGAGAGAAACAGAAATGTCTACTTTAAGCCAACGGAGGCAAACCTGTAGGCAATGGTAAGAAAATAAGTGAAAGCCAGGCAGAGTATCAAGAGAAAATTCCTCGTACAAGGTACAACAATGCTCCAGTTGTAATAATGTCGTAAAAGTGTCCCAGTGCTACAAATATTGTAGAGAGTGCTGGGGATTTCCCATTTATTATGCCCAGGTGGGATTAAGTAACCCAGGCAAAGGAAGGCTTGCTTCAGTCATTAGCCCTTGTGAGGATCTGGAAGGAGTGCAGGAGCAAATCAGGTAAAGCTCTTGGTGCCAGTGAGTGAAGAGAGACAATGACCAAAGGGAAAGTGAACGTGAGATTATCCTATTTGGGCTCCAAGTGCGATCTGAATGGTGAATGCTCTTAATGAAAGTGTGGCTGCTTCAGTAACCCAATACCTCCATTACTATTTTAGGCTGTAATTGGAGCTAATAGACGGAAATGGATTTATATTTTGCTTGAATGCATTATTTATCTGTAAGAGTTTTAGGATTCATACAGGGTTGTGGTGAGAAGTCCATGATAAAGAGAGCCTCCATAGGCCCAGTCAGCCACAGTGTCTGAACTAGGGGTTTGGGTGTAAACCTTAAGTCCAGGGCAAAGCAAGAAAAAAAAGAATAGTTCTGTATCAATGTGGCCAAATGAGACTTTGTAGAGTAACTATGTCAAGAAATATAGGATGAGGGCGCAGTGTCACTGCGGGGTATAAAGCATGTAAATAAGGAAAAGAGGGAGCAAGGAGACAACAGAATCTCCTGAGTGTTCTTAAATCAAGGGGACAATGTGTACATAAGGATTGAAAAAAACAACTATTTCAGGGACTCCTTCCAAATAGGCTGAGCTGATGACCAGGCTCATAAAGATCCAGGGGCTGTCCAGTAAGCAGGAGCAAAATCCTGTGTTTATTTCCTTAAAAGAGAAACTGTCCCCACAGGATCACAGGATGGTAGAGGTTGGAAGGGACCTCCGTAGATCATGTCCAAGTCCCCTGCCAGAACAGGACCATAGAATCTAGCACAGGTCAAACAGGAACACATCCAGACAGGTCTTGAAAGTCTCCAGAAGACACTCCGCAACCTCTCTGGGGAGCCTGTTCCAGTGCTCTGTGACCCTTACAGTAAAGAAGGATCATAGAATGGTTTAGGTTGGAGGGGACGTCAAAGATCATCCAGTTCCAAGCCACCGCCATAGGCAGGGACACTTCCCACTAGAACAGGTCGCTCATCCAACCTGGCATTGAACACCTCCTGGGAGGGAGCAGCCACAACCTTCCTGGGCAACCTGTGCCAGTGTCTCACCACCCTCACTGTAAAGAACTTCCTCCTAACATCCCGTTTAAATCTCCCTTCTGCCAATTTGGTCCCACCAAGGTGTGTCCTGTGAAATTTTAATTCTAAGCGATCTGCTTGACCAAGAGGGACCAGCCTGGGGCTTCAAACAATGGAACAACATAGGAAAGAAACACAATAAATGTGTTTATCAAGAAGTGTTGCAAACAAAGGGCAGAGGGCTGTGAAAGAGTCAGGGCAGCACGCTGGTGGAATCCCATTGTTTAGGGCTTTGTTAAAGCAGTCTGGACAAGATCCTGGAAAATGTCTTTGAAGACAAACCTGCACTGGCAGGGAAACGAACTGGATGATCTAACTGGACTTTTCCACCGCCAGCTCTGATGATCTGAGCATGGCTTCCCAGGAGGCCAGCAGAAGGAAGCCCCTCTTTCCTGAATCACTTCAGCGCCTGGGTCGGGCCCATAGCCCCTTACACTCAAGACGGGCGTCTCCCAGCTCTGCCCACACCAGTGGGACCGCTGCCGGGAATTCTTCCCTGGATAAGGACTTGTTGCACAACCTGGCCCCTCCGCTAGGAAGTGAGCCACCCTGGTGAACCATTAACCATGCACATCCTACACGCAGTTTCTATACAATCAGTGCTCTTTTATCATCATTACTTGCAGGTTTTTTGGCTGCTGCTGCTTTAAAAAACAACCGAACAAAGCAAAAGTGAGCTCTTCTCTGTATTTTGTTTTTCTTAGTAATTTATGATTAATGGGGTAAGGCTTGGAATCCCTGCTCCGGGATTTTCACTCTGTGTTACCCAAGTCTTCTGTTTATTCATGTTTTGTAACAGAAATAAAAAGTATTTCCTTTTAGCCCAAGGCACCTCATCAGGATTAGGCCTGGAGCAGAATATTTTGCATTCTTACGTTCCAGGAGTACCTTGATGTGGAGTTATCTTTTGTCAACTGCAGACTNAGATTAGGGATAGTCAGGAAATTACATTGCCTTCAGGAAAATAAAATAAACCCCTTTTTTTTTTTTTTTTTTTTTTTTTTTTTTAAGAAAGGTATTTTAGGGCCTATCTGATCAACTGACACTAAATACAGTTATTCTCTACACCACATTTCATGGATGTGGGTGCTCTTACAAGTTCATTAGCTGAAAGGTAGTAGCTGAGGAGGAGTTTGATTTCTGAAGCTCTGTGGGATTGAGGGGTTGGGTGCTGTTTGTGACTGGCTGAGCTGTGCAGCAGCCTGCTCCTGCTGCACACTTTATGGGGCTCCCTCCTATGCTGAGCTCAGACTAGCACCTCATGCTTTTAGTTCTTGGTTTATGCAGTATTTGTGGCACAGGGGTCATCAGATCTTCTCCTGCCTGTTGGAACTTCAACCTCCTCTGCAGACCAGTCAGGTCTATAACGTTTACAAGAAGCTGTGATCGTGCAAAATCAAAGCTCTTTTGAAACAGCAGTTGATTTGCAATTGCTTGAAGCAGCAGTCTTGTCCTTACATCTCCAATGGGCAAAGATGACTTGGAGTGAGACATATCAAATCAAGGCAGAATGTGTCCTGGATGCTTCTCAGTCAATGCCTCATTGACGCCACACCACACTGCAAAGCTTTCCTGTAATAGCAGTAATGAGCAGCTTTATTTAAATGTAATTACTTTAACTGAAAATATCCTAATGCGAGGGTTTTTTTTTTTTTTGTTCTGTCTGGTGTTTGGGAAAGTCTCCGTAGCTTTGAGTCACCTGTTTTGAATTTTTGAAAGGTTTGTGTCTAGTTACAGTACAGACTGTGTTATTACACAGTGAGGTCTTAGTCATTTCGTTCTGCTCTTGCTTCCTGGTGTAAGCTTATTCACTTTGGTTTATCTGAACAGGGAGAGAGGGAGTGGGAAGGGTACACACATTGAAGGAAAGGTCCCACCGGTGTTTAGAAACAGCTGACCTTCACTTTTGTTT
Organism: Psilopogon haemacephalus; assembly: GCA_013396835.1. Lineage (NCBI taxonomy): Eukaryota > Metazoa > Chordata > Aves > Piciformes > Megalaimidae > Psilopogon > Psilopogon haemacephalus. The sequence continues at coordinate 895,085 of VWZI01019119.1, read as the reverse complement.
TAGATTATTTTTATTTCATCGACTTAAATAATGATACAATTGCAAAAGAATGAGGAGTCCACAAACCCACTGTTTTTTTTCTAAGCCAGCTTCCCGAGTTGTTCACTGTGTTGGAGAATCCCATTGAGTTGTAACGTCAGATCTCACCTCTCCAAACAGCTCTTATTTTTACAGTGCATTATTTGCTCTTATTTTTATACAAAGGGATTACTTGTTCCTTTTTTTATTATTATTTTTCCTTTTACGTTCCTGTGCCTGTCATGTCCTCAGATCACTGGGCTGTTACAGTAGTGCTTGGCAGACCTTAGTAGAAACTGAGCAAAACTTCCAATCCCTTGACCTTTGGTTTTCCAAAATTATAACTCGCAGCAAAAGTGTCCATGTTAGGCTTATCGTCTAAATATCCAGGCTGATGCCTTGGGCTGCACCGAACCTTCTTCTTCTCTGCTCCCCACCCTTATGCTCAGCCACATAAGAGATCTTGAATCAGCTCCTGAACCTCCCCTTGACCCTGTGCAGGACTCTCTGTACACCATGAGTCACTTCACTAGTCAGTGAAGTTTGGCTTTGTTTTGCCGGAATATTGGGCAAATTACATCACCAGGCTCTGGCCGGGACATCTGCGATCCCTGAGCCTTCCTGGCGTGGTGAGAGCACCACCAAGATGACATGGAGCTGGTGCTGCTCAGCAGAAACTGCCACTGAGACAGCCTATGTACCTGTGGAGCTCCCTGATGCTTTGTCTTCAGACAGTGGTAAAATAAGGTAGGTTAAAAAGAAAAAAAAAAAAATTAAAGAAAAACTTAGCAGGAAAGCTTCTGGGAGCTGAAGTAAGCACACCTTTCCTGCACTCCAGGAGGAACAGCTTTGGCCAGGTACAAGGATAGGGCACAGGGAAATGGGGAAGGACACATCTGTAAATGGATATGAAGAAAGGAAGCAAATTTCCTTTCAGCCTGTCCTGAGCACAGCTCTGTTTGCTTGTTGCTTTTACCAACAGGGCAGTGTCAGCCTTTTAACTCCCACCACAGCTGCGCAGGTGGCAGCGTAAGTAGCATAAACCAGAACTTGTCAAATCCAGGAATCTGGCTCGTGGAGCAGCAAATCTCAAAAAGAGAAAAAAAAAACCCAAAACCCAACAACAAAACACAAAAACACACCCAAAAAAAGCTCCAACACAAAAACCCTCAACCCCAAACCAAAACAAAAACACGATACCTAAACCAGACTTCCACTTCTGGGATCAGATCAAAACAACAAAAAGCCCAGAAAGATTAAACTAAGCTCAGCTCAAATTAGTTTATTGTGTTGCATGTTTCTCGAGGCAAAAGAGTTTACTTTGGAATTAAAGCTCACACAAAACATAGCCCTCGACTGGACGTTCAGCGTGCTAATGGTTTGCAGAGGAGTTCAGGGAAGTCGACTCTAAAAAACAGATGGGTGTCGAGAGGCACCGTTGAGGTCTCTGCATTCCTCTCCATGTACCGACATGGAGTTGTTGCGCTGGGATGGTCAGAAACTCTGCAGCTGTTTGATTCCTCTGCTTAAAGAGCTCTGCACACATACTGCTGTCTAACACCCTGCAGGGCCCTATGGATCTTGTAACATTGACTCTGCCAGGGAGCAGTCCTGCTGCTAGCATGGGAAGGAGAGGGAGGACACTTTAGGGGGGCTGGAGACCTGCTGCAGGGAAGCGTCGATGAAATGCTCTGGGTGGTTCTTCCAATTCTGCCTCTGTCGTTTCTTGTGGCTGTGGGACTGTTGTGTGAGAATTTTCCCCCCAAGATTTCCCTTGTAGCATCGTTTGGTAGCATTTTGTAACATTTTGGCAGGCAGGGTCCAGGCCACAAATAATTACTGCAGAGGTGGCATGAAATTGAAATATGATTTATGGAAATATTTGCTATTTAACTTTCAGTAAGAGCTTTGGTGATAGTTCCTGTTTGATTCCAGCTGGGTTGAAGTTTTTTTACCGTCTCTGGTTCATTCATCTTTTGAGATGAGAGAAGGGTGGTATTTCTTTATGCTGGGACACGTGAACAGGGAAAGCATGGGATGCTACAAACTCCTGTGCACTGGTCCTGCAATGTTTGCAGCAGAGGCTGTTCAATGGGTGCCACAAAGCCTTTGACAAGCTCACATGAAATGATGCTTCCAGGGGGAAGTGAAGCCAATGGTAAAACATGGAAGCTACTGTCCCAGTGATCACCTTCTACAGTAGTAGAGGGTGCAACGTTCCTGTTACTCCGAGGATTGGCAAAAGAATGGAGGTAGTGCCAGTCTTGGGTTTCTGATTTATTGACTCATTTTTCAGGCTGCAGTCTTGGTGATAGGAAAATGCTAGCAGCTATTTGTGCAGTCCCTTCCACTGCATCACTGGGCTGCCTGCACTGAGAAAGGCATTTCTTTCAGAGTCATCTCCTAAAGACCAAGACAGTCATCCTCTTCTCTCCTTCAAGGCTGGTCAGTTGGAAGAAGTGCCCTGAGACCTTCCCAGTCTGACCAACTTGGAGGTCTAGGAGATGGCAGATGTGAATGAAGGATGCTATGGAGAGCAGAAGAGTGGCTGAGGTGAAGAGCTGCCTGCTTTTTTATTCTATTTCTACTGGTACAACTTCAAGCTCCTGCTTTACACCATAATATCCCCTATCTGGTCCATTTGGGGAAGGCACAGGCAGGATTACAGGGCTCTATGGGAGCAATTAAGAGGCCAACCATGAGGCCTCTGACTGCTCTTCCTAGTTGCCCACGGCAGCAAAGCTCCTTGCTGCTCCAGCTTCTCCAGGTCTGAGGCGAACCTGCCCATGCTGTGCAGCAGCTAGAAGGAAGGTAAGAAGCAGGGGTTGGATGGCGAGGTGCTTGAAGATGAGTTTCTAAGAAGATCAACAGTTCAGAGTCAAAGGACAAGGTGGCAGAGGAGTGAGATACTTGAGGAAAGGGCAGCCTGGTTTTCCTCAGTTTATTTTCACATCTGACCTTTAGGTTGAGCAGTCCAAGCAGTCCAATTTCTTCCATAAAGACACTGAATTTAACTGGTGCCTGGCAGTGGAAGGTTGTATTTTTGGACTGAGGATGTGCACTGCGGGAACCTATTCATTAGCTTTGCTGATATTCTGAATATTAGTTGCTGCTACTCCTTTATGATTCTGCCTTGGTGAGCAGTGTTTATGTTAGCACTCTGCTTTGATGGCGTTGGATGGATTCCCCAGCAGCAACTCCTAAGGTATGGTAAACCAAGGTGGAGCTAGCACATGATAAATAGAACCACTTGACTTTGCTATGGCCTCGAATGCCCTTGACTCTCTGCTTGCAGTCAGTTGAGTTGTGATTTGGGGTTTCTCTAGCACTAAATCTTTGATTTTTTTATGGAGTTTGAGGCAAGAGGGGGAAACTACTTGGTTGGGTTTGTTTGTGTTTTCCTTCTAAAGGTCTGACTCTTGAAATACCACCTAAGAGTCAAAGATTTGCTGGTAGGTACAGCAGAGATTATTAACCCTATTTTTGCAGATGAGTGGCAAGCTGTTAAGGACAGATTCATGGTTAGATCCTTTCTAAACTACAGCTGGGATAACACAAAGCTTGAAATTGTAACCAGTGTTTTAAAGGTTTGGTGTTGTCTCCATACTTGTGCTTCTCCCAGGGACTTGGCCACAGGAAGGGCTGTATTTATTGACTGTTATGTCCAGTCCCAGTGAAAACAGGAAATCCTTAGGAATCACAAGAAATCCATCCAAATCTCATCCATTAAATGAGTACCGAGATAGTGAGGAATCAAATTGCTGATTCTTCCTGACGTTACTCCTGGCAAGGTGGTCCCTAGAATCAGCCAGAAATGATAGAAGCTGCTGGACTGAAAGCTGGCAACTGGCTTCAGTGGGGCTACAGAGAGTGAGGCGGAAATATTTCTTTCTTCTTTATGTGTGTGTTTGCTCTGCATCCAAACTATCTCCATGTGCCATATCGTGGCATCAGCTTTTATAATTCCTCATTGATTTGAGGGAGGATTTCTGTTTACAAATCAATGGCTGAGGGTGGCTTGCAAGGAAGAGGGAAGGAAAGCCCATTTTGTGTTTGTGTAACATTTGCTGGAATTGGTTAAACAGGCACACATCAAAATAAATGCTGTAACCTTTCAATAATGTTTAGTCTCCCCAAGAATGAACATACTGTAAATGTGTGTGTGTGTGTGTCTGTGTGTGTGTTAAGTATACACCATTAATAGTCTCTGTGACATTTGGGCTGGCTCCACAGGGGAGATGAAGGGCATGCACTGAAAATGGTATCAAAAGGGAAAAATAATCACTTCAAGTCACAGAAATAAAATTTACCAGGAGTTGCAGAAATAAAAATAGATTATTTGGGTTCTCTTGATTGAATTTGATCTTTGAGATGTCGCCACCAGAGGACACAACTTAGGTCCTTTCATAGCCCAGGTTTCTTTTCTGAAGTTGTGACAGGGATGGGTCCAGAAATTCTTGGAGAAGCATCACAGGTGATGGATAATTTTGGTGTAACTTGCTGATGTTACTTAAAGGCAGTAATTTTTTCCTTAAATTCTATCTCTCTCTGTCAAACTTTTCTGTTTCTGTTTGAAATGGTGCAGTCATGAACATAAATATCTAGGGACAAATTCCCACTATGGGGGACTTTGTCACCTACTGATTCTCCATGTTAGAGAAGCCCAGCAAGCTGCCAGTGGAAGCACTCTACTGCTTCTGGAAGCAAGCGAATGATCACAGTCCTCTGCCTGAAAATACATGACAGCAGAGAAGAGGAGGCTGGCCTAGGTTTCGGTTAGGTAATTCCATGAAGGAAGAGCAATTTTGATGGAGATGATGATATCCAGTCACTGGAGAGTTCTGTTAATGTGACCTTGAATACAGCCTTGAAGGAGCATCAACAGGATTACTTTTTTTTGTGGTTGTGTTGTTTTTTTTCTTTTCTTTTAAGAATCATACTTGGTGTTGTCTGCAAAGCATCCCCTATCTGATGGATAGGGTTTTTTGATGGTGCTGGTGGTATTTTTCTGTAGGGTTTGATTGCTTTTTATGAGTGCAATGACACAAACTATTTAGCTTTATTTCCACTAAGACTGAAGCTGAAGAAGACCATGACATAACTGAAGATCTGAGCCGTATCTAGTTTTGCTTAGACTCCAGAAAGCTGAGTTATTCCGGTTGCCTTAACTTTTCTTGTCTCCCTGCCAGTGATAAAAACAGTTATTATTTCTGGACCATTGAGTTAAGACTATTTAAATTGTTTATTGGTGTGCAAAGGCAGATGTGATTTTTGTGGTGGATCGTATCATTTTACAATAAACAGTTAGACAAAGCAAGATGATATACCTCAACCTGGTGGATTAATGGGGAGTTTTAACAGAACAAGAGTTCCATGTGGTGTTCTGAAGGCTCCTGAGTTCATCCAGACCTGGCCATGGCTGCCTTTTAAGGCTTTGGATAGTCTCTAGAGATAAGGCTCCAAGAATGGTTGCAGAGCACTTTGCTTTCTCTTTACGATGGACATATGATCAGTCTTGAGGAGAACTGTTCTCCTCTGGTGCATTGCCCAGCCCTGGGGTGCAGTTTAGGTGAATGTAGCTGTCAGGAGTTTATGTAACTCTACCACATCAGCTATGTACATCTTGCATTAGCCATGAGGTTGGATTTGATGTTTTTCTGTGGCTCTTAACATAAACTGAACTGACAGAGAGGTGCTGCAGGTGAAATCTTAGAGCCTTTCTAGAACACCCCAGGCAATAGGAGGGCTGGGGGAGTCAAGTGCATGTCTATTAATTTTGTATCACCTTTGCATCAGCCGTGCCCTTGGGGAATGTTCCAGGGTGGACTGGAACAGGCTGAGATGGGGGCAAATCAGGACATGGCTCAGACAGACCTACATTTGGCTGTGGCTCTGCTGACAGATTAAGCTGGTTTTCCAACAGATTTTATCATTGGCATGACTCAGCATCATTAAACTGGAGAGTAATAGCCAAATTGGTGATCAGAAAGAGAACCTGAGGACCATCACTCAAAGTGTGATGGCCTATAATGTCAAAGTGGCATCCAGATGACTCATGTGGTTGCAGGTCTGAAAGCCAATGTTTTTTAAACACAGAAAAGGGGTTTGGATAAGCTTCTGAATTGGACCCAACCTTCCAATGGTTTGAGGTTCACCTCTGACTATTTTCTAACTTAGGCAAAGGCCTAAATTTAGCAAAATAACTTAGTGTGTAAATATTAAGCACTTTGTTTAAATATTAAGCATTAAATTTGCAGGTTGGGTTTTTTGGGTTTTTTTTTTTTCACTTAAGTATGGAAATATGTAACCTAACTTGCAGAGATGTGGAAGCCAAATCAGTTTTGGGACCAGAGTGAGCTCAGCTCATTGCACTTATGGTGTGTTTATTGCTTAGAGCTATAACCAAAATGTTCCAATTCTACTCTATGCCATGGACTTGCCAATATTTGGGACAAAAGAAAAAAAAATATTTGCAATTTTAATCTCCCAGTGGTAGGAAATGAAGCTGGTAATGTCTTGATTGCATTTAAATAAGTGTATAAAAGGACAAGCCCCTAATTCTGTGAAGGCTTTTGTGTGTAAACAAAACTTTTCATCCTGGGAGTAGCTGCATAAGAGAGCAGTCCTGCTGTTTCAGCATAATGTATATGTCTTGTCTTTACGGCACTGGGGATGTGGATGTTCTCCCTCTGAAAGCTGAAGCAGAATGATAAAAAAGCACAGCATTTGCCACCGTGGTGTTTGTTTGGGGATGTTTTGGAAAACAAGGAACTGTTGCGTAAAACCTTCGTCTTTGTTGAGGCTTGTGGTTTATCCTCCTCCCTCCTTCAACAATTACAGTTTCTCAAGAGCAACCTAAGAATTGTTGAGTAAAGGTTGTTTATCTGCTATGGTTTCTCCTGGGGTTGATTTTCACTCTGGCTGTCACAACCATTTGGTGCTGGAAGCTGCCCTGGTTCACTACAGAAGCAAGCTTGCTAATCCAGATCTTGGAGGTGAATGCTTAGAAAAAGGAAGGGCCTTGTCCTCTGTGAGGAAGTAATAGCCTCATTTAGCTTCCCTTCAACTGAAGGACTCAGAACTGGACACGATATTCCACATGTGGTCCTACCAGGGCAGACTAGAGGAGCAGGAGAACCTCTCTGGACCTACTATCCACAGCCCTTTTTAATAGACCCCAGGATTCCATTGGCCTTCTTGGCCACAAGAGCCCATTGCTTGCTCATGGGCATCCTGTTGTCCACCAGGAGCCCCAGGTCATAGAATCATAGAATCAGTCAGGGTTGGAAAAGACCACAGGATCATCTAATTCCAACCTCCCTGCCATGGGCAGGGATGCCCTACCCAACTTGGCCTTAAACAACTTCAGAGATGTGGCCCCAACCACCACACTGGGCAACTCATTCCAGGTTCTCACCACTCTCATGGTAAAGAACTTCCTCCTCATGTCCAATCTGAATCTCCCAAACCTGTGCAGGGAATCCTTTTCTCCAGAGCTGCTCTCCAACAGCTCAGCCCCTAGCCTATGCCAGTCCATGGGGCTGGTCTTTCCCAGATGCAGGTCTCTAACCTTGTCCTTACTGGGCTTCATTAAGTTTCTTCCTTCCCAGTTCTGCAGCCTGTCCAGGTCTCTCTGAATGGCAGCACAGCCTTCAGGTGTGTCAGCCAGTCCTCCCAGTTTAATTCATCAGCAAACTTGCTGACAGTGCCCTCTGTTCCCTCATGCAGGTCACTGATGAATGTGTTAAAGTTTATTACCTCCTTGCTTGCCATATTACTATCCAAAGAGCAATAACATTTTACAAATGAGAGCAGGAATGACAGCCAAGTGAAAACTCCTCCTCATTTATTTAAGACACCATCCGGACCTACCCACTTTGATTACATTTACTGCTTTTTGACCTATTTGCTCCATACATTGCATGGATTTAGTAGGATTTGCCAAAGCAGACCTTCAAGCACTGCCAGCAGGAGACACTGCAGTATGTGAAGTACTCAGGAGGTCTTTTCTAGCTCGATGCATTTTCCAGAGGTGCTTTTTCTGCCTTGCATTCTTAACAAAGTACTTTCCCACAAGTTGTCATATCTCCTGCAGTGTGATACTCTTCCTCCAAATGCATGGATCTTTCAGCATGTGGGAATGCCCAGAATAAGAGCTGAATGGAGAGTGAAGCTCTGAGTCAGGGACTTGGACAGCTTTAGCACCACCTATGATTAGCTTTCCTCTAACTAGGCTGTTGTTCAAATGTGTCTTGAGTTGTTGGTGTCTGAATGTTGCTGCCAGCTGATGATTTTCCAGGCATCCAGGTGGCTTCATCTCTATACCTGTTGGAAGCAAACAAACAAATCCTCTGTTTTTTGGCTGCTCTGGTTGTTGCACTTTTCAGCAGTTTCAGCCAGAGACTGTCTTCGAGTCTCTGCCAGTTCTCAGCTGCAGGCATTTCTCAAGGCCTGAGCTTCAGGACTAGTTTGAGACTGTGGTTATTTGATGGTGTGTAGTGAAAGGCACCTCCTCAAAAGCTGTCACTTCGCAGGAGATCAGACCTAGCCACACCAGACTCCTTATTAACTGCACCTTCATAAGCCTGAAATCCCAAGGCTCCTTGATAGCCAAAAGTCCAGCTCATGCAGGTTTTCCTGGAGGGTGATCCATTATAGCCTTCTGTGCAAGGAACCTGAGAAGCTTAACCTAGCCAAACCAGGGATGAGCTGGCTTAATGCCGACCATCACCACACATGCAACAAAGCCTTGCAACCACTCTCCAGTGTTCAAAGTGACAGTGCAAGGTGCAGGACCCCGAGCTGGTGGCTGGGAGGGAGCGGCACACGCACGGCAGCCGTCTGGGCTGCACTTATTAATGCGGATAAGCAATCAGCTTCTGTCTCCAGGGCTGTCAATCTGGAACCTTTCACCAGCACTAAATTCACTTTAGAAAAATAAAATAGGGAGACAGAGGGATTAGTCAGACTTCTAAAATGCTTCAAGAAACTTTAATGTTATTATCTAAGCAGAAAGATATCCAGCAATTCCTCAGCTATTTAACATAATAGGCAGTTGCTGACAAACGCCGTTATCGAGCCGTGCTCTTGAGTGAGGGAGAGCGATACGATCTTGCTTAAATTGTATTTTAACAAACATGCCTATCTAACAATTAAGCTGGAGCAATTTTATTCTAATAGATGCTTTTGCTGCTTAATATAGAAATTTACATGTTCATTTGTAGCCCCCAGAGATCACACAGCTGCCAGACTACCAGCTGCCACCACCCCATTCCTCCCGCTACGACTCGCTCTCAGCTTTGGCTAGGAGCACTTGGATCTAAGGAAGCACTTTAAAATACAAATCCCACTGTTTTCTTGGCTGTGGAGCTGGGCTCGTTGGGCTGTATTTGAAGTTGGCTGTCTGCCAGCCAGACACCCTTACTCACCTAAGCTAATTTTACTTCATCTGATGGCAAAATCAGTCATTCCCCTTCCCTCCTTATCAGAGCCCTGTTGTGTTATGCACAACATTGTGAAAGCCTGGAAAGGGCAATCCTCCTTGGTGCGCCTGCCCCTTCACCCTGTCCCTCCTCCCATGACGTGGTCCAGGGGCTCTCCTGCCTGGGACCAGCTCTTTGGCCATGCTGGGCAGTTTGGGGCGGGATGAGCACCCAGAAGAGGCAGTGGTTCATCAGTGAAATTCTGCCATCCGATTCACAAGGCATTTCCCAGATAAGGAGCTTACAGTGGGAGGTGGCAACAGGCAACTTGGGTGCTGGCAGCGTTTTTCCATTCTCCAGTTACTCTGTAGTTCAGCTTGGGACAGACACGAGCCTGATGTAATACGCTATGTGCTATTTCAAGGCAGTGGAGCCTATGTCCTTCAGGCCAGCCTTTGGAAAGTTTGGTAGATAAGAAACCCCACTCTGAATGTTTCTTACAGTCTCAGATGAGAGGAATAGGTAATGCTTTCTTTTAACTCTTCCAGTGAAATGTAGTTATTTCATCTAAAGCCCCAGAAGCAGAGTGTTTCATCTGCACACTTGCTTTTGGCATTGATCTATCAGAAGGCAGCAGGTAGAAATGAACACCTGGCTAGCAGAATGGGAGCTGTGAGGGAAACCTGAAATCAGTTACCTGTGGACTACAATGCCAAATGAGGCATGGTGATGTAGGTACTTGACTCCTTTTTCCTTTGGGATGGAAAGCAGAAGGTTTGGGTCTCACGTGTTGTTGGATCTTCTGGTCATAGTGCTGCCTTCTGCCCCAGGACACATCTGAATGCAGGATACTGAGCTAAATGGAGACTGTGTCTGATCGTGAGGTTATTCATATGCAAGAACCAGCAAAACTGTATCCCCAAGCAACAGCAACAAGAAAAAAGCTCAAACTTCTCTATGAATTGATTTGGCATGAATAATTCCATAAGCTGTAGACAAAGGGACACGTTCTCCAGAAGAAATCAATTTATGTTTTCTAGGGATTTGGCCTAGAGCTTCCTTCTCTGACTTACATACCACTGTGGCAGTTTGGTAAAACACTGTCAAACATAATTCACTGTGGATTATCTGTATTATGATCATCTGTCCATATCATAACAAGGGACCTCCAAACCCATTCTTTCCTTCCCCTCACCCTTGCTGAGTGATAAACCTGATAGCAAAGGTGCCTGCAAGTCCTTGAAGGCCAGAGAATCTGTTCCATTTGTTTCCCCATTTAAAACAAACCCACTTTTAGTTAACCATAATCAAAGAGGGAGGCAACACCGCTCCACTTGGCAAACAAAGTTGTAATAAATGCACTTGCTGGAAAAATGTCTAGTTCCTGAAAAATAGACTGAGGGTATCGATAGCAGAGCACAATCTGAGTGGTGCTTCCTGCGAGGCAACAAGAGTGAGTATAGTTCCCAGGTCTAGCGCTGGCTTTCTCTGCAAGGTGCCAGATGCCTTCATTTATAAACAGGCCCAATTGGAAGCAGGATGATAGAGCTAGACAATGAGTTTGGGGGATTCCTCCCCTCCCAAAGGGAAGAAGTGCATCTTCTGAAACAACTTGTGGAGGCAGTAAAGTTATCTCTGGAAGAAGTGATTCCTGGGCTACTCTGAGGACAGACAAAACACCACACTGATACATTTTCCATGAACACCTTTTCCCCAGTCTTCTGCCAGCTTTCCAGAGATGAACCAAAATGCCCTTGCAGAGAACTGTCCCAGCAAACTGAGCGCTGTAAATGGAGTTCAGCATTGGACAACTGACTACCAGAAGGGACTTTGGACCAACCATTTAGCCAAACATAGAGGTGTTAATGTAGACAACAGTGACTGCAGGATGAAGGAGGATGTCTCTGGAAAGCATTTCCCAAACCACACCCAGAGAAGGAAAGCAGAGTCTCAGATAACCAGATTCTTGGAAATACTTTCCTCTGCTTACTGAGCGTCCAAAAACTCCTGGAAAGAGACTCCTGCAGATCTCACATAGGAAAGATTTCAGCCTGTGGAAAAACTCTGCTGACATTTGTCATATGGCCTCTTGTCACTGTCACCTTGTGAAGTGCCTTCCCCTGAAGACGTGGAGGCCACCAGCTCAGATAACAATTCTTATGTAGCTGAAAAGAAGCATCGGATGGAGGTGTTCAGGGCTTTAAAATTAAATGCAGGTAAATTTGGTCTCAAGACTTCATGTGGAGTGCAAAATTGAATCTCATTGTTTTGAAAAGCTGGAACGGAATCAATTGGACTCTTTCAAAAGCTTTTGTTTTCTGCTTTTTTATCATCTCCTTTGGCCAAAACAATTAGCTTAATTTTATATAGAGCTTCAGGAGAAATTGTGAATGGCCCAGAATTTCACTTGCAGCTTAAAAATAACCCAACAAAACCAAACCAAAACCCCAAATCTACCCTCAAATATAAGCCCTTGGGGGTAGGTGCTTTTGAGAATAGGCCATGTGAGAGATAACAGCACAGGTTAGGATTTTCTAGTGCTTTCAGTATAAAATTCTGACTTTTTTTTCAGTTACTCATCAAGCTGAAATTTTTCCTGCTGGTTCATCTCTTAAAACATTTGAGCCAAAGTAGTCTTCTCTTTCCAGGAACAAACTGGGAGGAAATTATTTTGTATTACCCATTAAAACAACAACAACAACAACAACAAAACCCAGAAAAACAACCTAACCCAAACAAACTCTCAGCTGTTCCAATGTGAAACTCTCAATCTTCCACACAAAAAGATTTGACATTTGTTAATAGGAGGTGGGGGGCTTCGCTCTGCTCATGTGCATATTTCTGGTCCTAGATTTGCAGCTAATTCTGTCTCCAACTGTGCACGTTGTGTGTTTTTGGAGCCCCTGCTCATGAGCTATCAGTGCATGGCAGAGGAAGAGACTTCTGTCCGTGCTCACGTGCCAAAAATAGAGCTTCATTTGCTCACCACCCCCAGTTCATTGCTGGGGCAAGGATCTGTGTGCTGAGTGAGGCAGCCCAAAGTTAGCATGTGATAAAGGAGCATGTGATGGTAGTGCTGGGGACATTGTTGTAGTGTCTGTGCACGGGGAACAAATTTTGATTGCACAGTCGAGCATAATTCAGGGATTTCCTAATCGCTGAAATCTTGACGCTGCAACCCTCTGAATTTTCTTCCATCTGTGGTGGTGTAATTCATGGCTGATTGCAACAGATGGCTGGGGATGGTTTGAAACCATGATGTGGCAGAAAAACTGAAATAGTAAACATTTGACAGTCTTGGGGTCTGTGACACTGTGCACTGTGTGAAGTGTCAGGGTGTGATCCGAGTGTATACTTGGCACTACCTGGATAATTTCCTAGCCAATGTCAGCAAAACCTCTGCTTATATTTTTCGATAGCTCACAACGTGCTACTTTCTCCTGGTCTGTGGCCAGGTAGAAGCCACTTGTCACTAAAGACTCTTAAAGCTCTGCCACGGCAGCTTCACGTGGGTGTGTTGTCACCCTTAACCTACATATAGGAAACAGCTTCTGTACCACGAGGGTAGTGGAATGATGGAACAGGTTGCTCAAAGAGGTAATTGAGGCCCCATCCCTAGAGATATTCAATGTGAGGCGGGACAGGGCCCTGGGCAACTTGATCTAGTTGAGGATGCCCATGCTGACTGCATGGGGGGTGGGTCACATGACCTTTGGAGGTCTCTTCCAACCCAGACCCTTCTATGATCCTACAGTGAGCAGAGATAGAGCACAAAAGGTAGGAAGGTATAATCAATCCTGTCTGGCTTGCAGGTTGCAAGCTAAAGACAGGTGATGCTTGTCTGGAGAAAGGAAATGCAGCTTTTTCCCTGGTCTTTGCTTTGCCCAATGTATATTGTGAGCCTGGTGTTTTAGAGGAGATTCAAGTTACCTTTTCAGAAGTCTTTAGTTTCTCTAAACCTCTGCAGTTCCTGGCTTCACGGCCCCAGCTATGTCAAGGCGTCAGAGGCTGTTTTGGTGATGTTGTCGTTCAATTAGATGCAAATTGTAAATTCTAGGAAAGCTGTTCTGCCCTCCTTTGAATTTTGAAGAGTTTTGGAGAGCCTAGAGCAGAGGTAGCATAATATCTGAATTTTTGTGAGTGTCCTTTGAATAAACCTCTGAACTTTTTGGTCGTTGCAAATGATCTGAGGAAAGTGTCAGAGGTTACCTAATCTGATTTTGGGATAAGCAAACTGGAGACAAATTGAGAGTGAAGATAGGGAACAAGTCCTCACTCCCTAGCATAGAGAAAAAATGTTACTGTTCCAACAGCTGCTACCCAGAAAATCATACCTTTTGCTTATGACTATTCAAATGTTATCTTTGTGCCTTGTTATTCCAGAGTCTTCTAGGTAGACCCTGCACAGGTAGTAGAGCATATGAAGAAATCAGTGTCTCTAAACATTTCATAGCTGAAAAAGAATATTGCTAACATTAAAAGCAAAGCCAGAGGTGCCCACAGAGTGCTGGTAGGGCCAATGGCATTAATGTGATATGCTGAACCCTGCTCAGTGTCCATGGGAAGGCAGATGAGAAGTTTTGACTGGTCCAAACTCAAGATTCCAGCTTGAGAAGCAGCACAGGGTAGCAAAAGAGGACTTGGTTAGAGACAGAATAAGAGCTAATCTAGATGGCCACAGAAGTGCTCTGCTTGGGCTGCTATGATGCTGTAGTGTGATCCTTTGGACCCTGTTTGCTGGGAATTTGGTGATTTAGTGGCAGAATTTTTTGGCTGTTTTGTTTTTCATGCCACGTGTATTACCTGATAAAACTTGCATGCCTCTAGTGCAGTACTTCTGCTGGTCATTTTGTGTTTCTCTTGCATGAAAGTTTTTTGAGAACCTTCACATAGAGCTAAAAGAAACTTTGTGCCAGCAGTACCCCCCCTTCTGATACAGGGTGCAAAGCTCTCCTGATTCTCCCTGCTGCTCACAGGCCATGCTACAACTGCAGACAATGATGCTATAAAACCAACATTATTTTCAGGATTTCTTTTTTTCACTTAATACAATCACTTGGCTTCATAATTGAGGCTGCCTGTGACATCCTTTTAATCTAGTAATGGTATAAATCTATAACAGTCTATTTGAAATGTCAGCATTAGGGAGGGAGAGTGAGCTGGAGAGCCGGAAAATGTGCTCATCTCTAATGCAATTATTAGTGCTTCTAAATAACTCGTTCAAAAAGAGGGAGACTCAGTTGCTGACTGCTCGTTCAAAGGTCTTTTTTTCCCCCATCTTGGGATCCATTTTCATCCCTAGTGGAGGTGTGGAGGAAGGGAAGCCAAAGCAATGACATAGCTTCTGCCTTTAGCCCTTGCTAGGAAAACATCCTGTTACACCTAATATCCTCCACAGCAATCGCTTCGCTGGCCACAGCCCAGCAAACCTTCTGCTGGTGCCAGAGCCTCCTGCGTAACAAGAACAGACACTGGTGACAGCCACTTGCAAGGTGTGGCTCTGACTCAGGCTTCATGTTTGTGCCTTTCTTCATGCACACCCACCCCAAAACATGGCCATGGAGCTGGGGATTATGGTGCCTTCGTAAACTTGGCCCTACAGCCAACCCCAGCATCCATTCCAGTGTTCCCATCTCCTTCTGAGCCTACTCCTGTACTTTTTTTTTTTGTTTGCTTTCTTCAGTTTTTTAGAATCATAGAAATATTTTGGTTGGAAAAGGCCTTTACGATCATCAAGTCCAACCATTACCTAACTCTACCAAGAGTGCTGCTAAACCATGTCCCTCAGCACCACATCTCTGCATCTTTTAAACACCTTCCAAGGATGGGGACGTAACCACCTCTCTGGGAACCCTTTCAGTGAACAAGTGCCTTTTACAAGCCAGCCTACACTTCCCCTTATGCAGCTTGAGGCCACATCTACTTGTTCTATCACTTGGTACTAGTGAGAAGAGACCAACCCCCACCTGGCTCCAACGTCTTTTCAGAAGGTTCAAGGAGGTTATAAATAACTGAAGAGTGAATATTGATACAAAGGGGCCAGTCTCTTTTCAGTGGTGTCTTGTGACAGGATGAGGAGCAGTGGATATCAAACTAGAACACAGGAAGTTCCACCCCAGCATGAAGAAAAACTTCAGTGTAAGGGGAATGAAGCACTGAAACAGAGTACCCAGAGAGGTTGTAGAGTCTCCTTCTCTAGAGACTTTCAAGACTGGTCTGGACACATTTCTGTGTGACCTTCCCTAGGTGATCCTGTTTTGGCAGGGATATTGGACTTGATGTCATCATCTTCAGATGATGATGGTTCTAAGGTCCCCCCTCAGCCTCCTTTTCTCTATACCAAACAACCACAGTTTCCTCAGGTGCTCCTCCTGAGACCTGTTCTTCACCAGTTGCCCGTCCGGAGGCCTTGGCTGGGCTCCTAATTAAAAAACTAGATTGATGTCATTCAAAGATGTGACTGTATGACAGTGACATAGGGCAAGAAGAGAGGTTGGGAGCATTGCACCTGAAAACTTGGGGACGGAGTTCTTCTCATATATTGATTTTTTTTTTTTTTTTCAATTGGTTGAGGAGCTCAGGAGGAAATCAGTAATGCTAGACTTGGGATTATTTTTGAACCATGTTTTATTTCCTCAGTCAACTATAATGGGACTGCAGGAGGCTTTATGATAAGCTGTAAAAACACACCGCTGAGTGTGGTGGTTTAATGGTCACAGGGACTTTCACAAAAGAACAGAGTTTATCTTTATGTAGCATCCTTTAAAAAAAAAAATACAAAAAAAAACCCCTCAGGAAATATTTTACAGAAGGTAAAATAGGCACTGAATGGTTCCAGGAGCTGGGTGCTGCTTTGGAGGGAGAAAAGGTGAAGTGGTAGATAAAGCACAGGGACCATTTACAAGTGGGAAGGATGAGGGGAGAGAATGGAAAGTGAGAGTAATGGCAGAAAGAAAATGAATGTGGAGGAGTTGGGCAGTAGGAGAGAGGAAGGGTGCAATTATAGGCTGGGAAATGAGAGGTGAATGTTATATTTAGGGCTAGATGCAGAGGAACAATTTTTGACAGGAGGGGCGAAAACTAGTGGGAGGTGGCTGCTGAGAAGGACCAGGGCTATGAGAGTTGGGATGGTGTCTGGGCAAGACATTTACCTGACCAAATTGCTGGGTTCCTGCGCTTCTTTTGAAGGTGATGGTTGTACCCTGGTGTGTGATTTCTGGAAATGTAAGGAAATATGATTCCAATATTACATTCTCCAACCATGCCACTAGTTTCTGGACAGGAGGACTCTTTCCAAAGATGGTCTCTGTGTGGCGTTTGTGTAGAAAGAAAGAAAGATTACTAAGCAGAAACACCCTCAGGCAGACCAAGCATCCAAACACCACTCTTGGAGATAACATTACCCAAAAGTGGCACCATCAAAGATAATCCTTTGTGGTTTTAATCCAGAGTGATTGTATAGCTTCTGCAACATGGCCTGTGATGACAAACCTCAAAGAAAGCAAGGGCCCCTCTGAACTAACAGACTGTTCTTGTATTTCAGACGAAATGAGAAGGTGGCTCTCATAACCCATTGAGCACTCAGGGCATAAACACCCAGACAAAAAAGCTTGGCAGGTAGCAAGATTAGAAGGGCAGAGAGAGATAGGGCACCTCTAGGATGGCACCTCCTGCTCTTCCTGTTGAGGAAGGAATCTTCCCAGCATCATTGTCTAGTTAATTGGCTAGGGCTGAGTGATAGGTTGGACTGGATGATCTTGGAGGTCTCTTCCAACCTGGCTGATTCTATGATTTTAACAGCAACATTCCAACAACAAATGTGAAATCCAGCACAAGAGTATTCCTATTGTAAGCTGTGTTCACTACTGTTAGAAGCTCTTTGTTTGGCCGTGAGAATGCTGTCCCTACTTTGAAGATCTCCCAGGGCTTTAAGACATGTAGAGATACAGAGGTCTGTAGCTGTTGGTAGAGATGAGAAAATAATTTCCTCGCCCGTGCAGAATGTAAGGGCATGAATTAATTTTATGCATATGAAGTGCTTAGTTGAAAAGAACACCACCACCACCTCTCAAACAAACAAATTCCCAAACAAAAAAACAGGATCTCATGACTGCAGGAGGAAATAGTGAGACAAAATACTAAGGAGCCGGGAGGCTGAAGAGCTTTTATTCCTCTGTCTGAAGAAGAGTAGTGTAGATTTAATGGTCTCAGGAGGAGGGATAAGGAAGCTACAAGCAACAGAAGTAATTATAGTAAACTGTGCAGAAAATTAGGCTTTCTGAATGGGCTTATGTCTTGGCCATTTGTCAGTGAATAATATTAGCTTTTCCTTTAGATCTTCCCAGTCAGAGTTTCTTAGAGAATGAAATCCTTGGAAGCCTGAAGCTTTCCTTAGGGTGCTGCAAGTTCCTCCCAGGTCACTGCCCTCCAGGGAGCATCATGTGGGGACACCCAGCAGGAGCCAGATGGACTGGGATGCTCTTCATGCAAGCCTGGGATGTCGAGCTGTGGTACAGGAATGGAATTGGCACCATGGATTTCCAGTTGGTGCCTTTTTGCCTGAGATGAACCACTGGAAAAAAAAAAAAACAACAAAAAAACAAACCAGAAAACATCCAGGAGAGAAGTTCTGTATCCCTCTGACCTGCTTCCTACCCAGCTATGTGCGTGCTGCCTACCTTAGACATTAAGGCTGTAAAAGCTCATTGTCAAATCAATTCTGCTCTTATTGAGACCAGAGAGACCAGGACTGTGCCTTGAAAGACTCCAAAACTTGCCCCTCCCTGATGATTTGCAAAGTTTAATTTCTGTAATGGGCTCTGGTGACAGAGGCATTCACTGTTTTTCCAACAGGAATTGCTGAATGTATGAATGACTCATTCTGTAGGCGGGAGATATAATGGCAGCCTTCGATATCCTGATCTTAGGGTGGGGAGGGCGTGTGGGAGGGGAGGAACGGGGTACACTTGAAGTCAAATTATCCACCTTGCTTCCCCTTCCTCAGACAGCCCCTCCTTCTCTCCAAGTCTCTTCCTGGCCTGCTATCAGGATAATGCTGAAAAGAGGGAAAGGGGAAGGCTGAGGGACCTCCTATGGGAGATTGAAGTTTATAATATATGCATTTGCCTGGAAATGCCATAAGAAATTAATATTTGTTACAGAAACAGTGGGACCGCATTAATATTTTAATATTGAATGAATATTTAATTTGAAAGCTTTGATTTGAGAGTGAACGAGACAGCCATGACATGAACAGTTGTGCTGTTCCTGTTAAGAAATGTTAATGATTTATTGACAGTGTCGGCAGCGATAACTTTACACCGTTTCAGTTACATAATGCCTTTGAAATATTGGTGAGGTGATTACTGAGAACAAAAAGCAGGCTGGCTGCAGCAGCCCTTTGGGGAAGGGCTTCTGTGAGGGAAAAGTGTCATTTCCTCCAGAAAGAGGATCCCACCTGGTTGCTCAAAGCGGGGCTGGCTCTGATGTTGGGTGATCATCCTCTCTCCAACATAAGCATCCTACAGCAGTTTTGGCCATTTCTCTTGCCTGAGGTTGCCCCAAGCCAACCCATTGCTCTGGCAGTGGAGTGAGGCAGAACCCAGAGGGGCTGAAACCCTCCCAGCGTCAGGCTCCTCAGCTGGGTTCCCACAGTGACTCCTGCCATGGATCTTGGCACCTTTTATAGCTGGAGGTGTCTTGCTCTAGGCTTTCATAGGGCTTTTCTGGCTGAAGATGGCTTGGAGCTATCTGTTAATTTTTGTACATTCTGTAATCTTAAGCATCAAAAGCAACCTAATCACTCAAGCAGGTTTGTTTTGTATGTTTTAAAAGGTTGTTGAAGCTCTACCTGTAGTTTCTGGGAGCTTTTTAAGGGTTTTAGTCTGAGGTGTGAAGGCAGCGAGGGAACAGAGGAAATCAAACAAGTCTGCTACCTCATAAGCATCTTAAATTGCAACTGAAACTGGATGTCCTTGGCTGAACGTGGCTCCAGTGAACCTGTTCTTGATGCCTACAGCCAGTAGGTGTAGGTTGTGAGGACTTTCTGCCTATAGCTCATAAAGCCCCTTGAAAACTCTTAGCGAAAGCTCTCCTCTGCTGAATAAATAGGCATGTGGAATATTTCTGTGACATAGTCTGTTACCCATTAGCTCAGAAAAAGGAAAATTCATCTAAAAAATAATTAAAGAGACACTTTGGCATGGTGTCTTGAAAGCTGTACCATGCTGTAGGTTCCCAATTCCAGAAATGTGTTTCTTCTTAAGGCCAATCTTTGCACAAAATTAAGAGAAAAATGAAACCTAAATTCACAATGTGACCCAATCTAAACAAGCAGAGAGTATTTTTCTTCCTTTTTTTTCTTTTTTAATTCTATTCCTTTCCTCCCTCTCTCTCTCTCTCTTAACTTCATGCTATTGTTACAGCGAGCCTTAGCAAAAAGTAAGTGAGTGGAATGAGGAAACAAGAAGCCCATATAGGATGTGGTTTGAAGGCCTAGTTCTTGAGCATGATAGTCTTTCTCCTCTTTCAGTTGCATTTTTCTGATGGCAATCATGGTGAATTTAGTCTTGGCAAAAGATTCTAGACATAGAAGGATGGAGGATTGAACTTGTAGAATAAATACCAGCACATGTGTTTGCCTGCTGCACTCCTTTGCTCTGGTCCCTTTGCTACCTCCTAGTACCATCAGGCAGATTCTGGGTGAGGTTTTGAGGAGTGAAGGCTCAAGATTATAGAATCATTAAAGGTTGGAAAAGATCTTTAAGATCACTGAGTCCAACCATAACCCAGCTATGATAGTATACTATATCCTGAAGCACCACATCTATACATTTCTTGAACACCACCAGGGATGGTGACTCCACCACCTCCCTGGGCAACCTGTTCCATTGCCTGACCACTCTTGCAGCAAAGAAACTTTTGAATGATTAGAATGTTTAGAAGGGTTTAGGTTGGAAGGGACCTCAAAGATCATCCAGTTCCCACCCCTGCCATAGACAGGGACACCTCCCACTAGAACAGGTCACTCAAAGCCTCGTCCAACCTGGCCTTGAACACTTCCAGGGAGGGAGCAGCCTAATTTTATTTTTCTAATTTTCCTAATATCCCATCTTCCCCTGGCACACCTTAAGCCCATTCCCTCTCATCCTATTGCTAAGATGATGTCTTCCAACAAATCATAGAATTGTTTTGGTTGGAAAAGACCTCTAGGATCATTGAATCCAACTGTCAATGTAATGCTACCGTGGCCATTAAATGATGTCCCAAAGTCCCATGTCTATGTGGTTCTTGAACACCTCCTTGATATCCTTGGTCACACTTGACCAGGTAGAAGAAAGAGCAGCCATCACTGCAACCTGACCCAAAACCTAGCAGTTGAATATGCAAACATCATCTCCTCCACACTTTCTCTGGTACAGCTGGAAATAGAGGCACCAACATACCTGTGTAGCTTCTGATTTTGGTTGATTTGCCCCAGCCTAAACAATGGAGCTCATCACCCCACTCACTTTTGGTGAAAGAGCTGTCCCTATTGGCCATGAAGTAACAACTGCAAACCCCACATAGAGAATCATAGAATCAGTCAGGGATGGAAGGGACAACAAGGATCATCTAGATCCAACACCCCTGCCATGGGCAGGGTCACCCTACCCTAGATTAGGCTGGACAGAGCTTCATCCAGCCTTGCCTTAAAGACCTCCAGGGAAGTGGCCCCAACCAGCCCCCTGGGCAACCCATTCCAGGCTTTCACCACTCTCACACTGAAGAACTTCCTCCTCACATCCAGTCTGAATCTCTCCACCTCCAGCTTTGCTCCATTCCTCCTAGTCCTGTCACTACCTGGTAGCCTAAAAAGTCCCTCCCCAGCTTTTCTGTAGCCCACTTCAGATACTGGAAGGCCACAAGAAGGTCACCTGGGAGCCTCCTCTTCTCCAGACTGAACAGCCCCAACTCTTTCAGTCTGTCCTCATAGGAGAGGTGCTGCAGCCCTCTGAGCATCCTTGTGGCCCTTCTCTGGACACACTCCAGCATGTCCACATCCCTCTTGTCCCAGGGGCTCCAGAACTGGATGCAGTACTCCAGGTGTGGTCTCAGCAGAGCAGAGTAGAGGGGAAGAATCACCTCCCTGGCTCTGCTGGCCACACTGCTCCTGATGCAGCCCAGGATCTGATTGGCTTTCCAGGCCACAAGTGCACACTGCTGGTTCATGTTGAGCTCCTCGTCCACCAGCATCCCCAAGTCCCTCTCCTCAGGGCTACTCTCCAGCCATTCACTGCCCAGCCTGGATTTGTGCTTGGGATTGCCTCAACACAGATGCAGCTTTCCCATTAAGCTTTGGCAACACCTTACTTGCCACAAGGGCTGCACATGGCATTGGAAGGGCTGAAATCTTGTGAATGCTCCTACCAAAGCTGATTTCATTTGCGGACAGAAAGCCTCCCTATTTTTTTTTTTCATAGTAACTGTGCAGTAAACTCTTCTGACAACAATTCAAATCTGATTAAATTAAAATCAGCCCAACCTTATTTTTAGCAATGAGCTGAACTGCAAAGATTTTGGTATCCTAGAAAGAGTTGCTAACCTTTCTGGGCAGGTCCTACAGCATTTCACAGCAAAGGGTATCTTCTTGTATAAATATTGTGAACTGTGGAATTTAGGGAGATTTGTATTGCACTATAGAAATGTACTTTAGAGAATTAATTTTGAAGTCTGCAGGTTTAAATGTTTTCTAAAAATAGCCTGGGATATATACAGGGCTTTGTGCTTCCATGCCTATTTAGTTTTGGAGAGTGTTTTAATGTATTATTTGGGGTTTCATTTGATGCATTTTTCTTTCTCCCCATTCTTTTTCTAAAGCATTGGTGGCAAAGGAACAAAAGGAGGCTATTTTTTGCCGCAGGAGAAATTTTGATATTTCCATTCCTTTTTTTTTTTTTTTGCCTCCTGAGGAATTGTCTATTTTCTTGAGATTCTTAACCAGGTCATTCACATAGTCACCGGTTTAATTACCTGCCTTAGCAGGTATCTGAGCTGCCATTTCAACAGTCCAGTCCACTTAGCATCTCCAGTTCTGTGCACAGATGTACTCGGGCAATAGCAAGCAGGTTTAAAACCAGGATACGTGAGATATCCTCTGGTACAAACAAGGTTATGGCTTTCTCAGATCCAGTTCTCTGCAGCTTTTATAGCTGTCCACATGATGTTTTCTGTTTTTCTCTGCTAGTGGGCAAACAGGGTTTGACACTCCAATAGTGAGCTGGACAGCATCAGAGAGCTCTGCTACGTCTCACCGGAGAGGCAGGTATCACCTCCCAGAGCAAAGGGAGTTTCTGAAAATCCTGTTAAATGCATTAGCAATGAGCTGGGGATAAAGTCAAAACCCTGCTTAGACCTTTCGATTGAGAGTTGCCATACAGCTCCAGCCGGTGGTGGGTCTTGGCTGAAAAAGTATTTGTGCATTAAGGCAGCTCGAGATGGATTTCACCAGTTTAAATGCAGCTTTAGTGCAGACAAAAGCAATAGGGGGTGGCGGGAAAAGCAACAGGCTGCCACCACCCTCACATATGGCAGTTGTTTCCTCCAAGCTTTGCTCTCTTGTATTCACTTCATGCAGTGATATATCAGTGCCAAATTCTTAGCAGCCCCCCCCCCACCTTCCCCCCAACCTGGAGCTTTAAGTGAGGGCTCTCCTCCAACCTAGTTGTGTTTTGTTGTTGGTTTTCTTCTTCCTTCTGCTTTTCATCTGCCTGGTTTCTATTTCCATGCTTTCTGTTCCTTCCTTCTCCCTGTTGTTTTGTCTTGTTTGGGTTTTTTTTGTTACTGTATTTGAGGAATCTCTGTTGCACTGAGAAGCCTGGGAGGTATGAGTGGAATGTTTTGATTTAATACATCCTTGCCTGAAATGTCTTTTGACAAATCAATTAATATCTCTGGATTCCGAGCCTAGAGCACTGGGGGGCACAAGGAGATGAAGCCACCGGGATGCAAGGCTGGTGTGAGGATGGCGAAGGGGTCAGGAAGGGAGGACTCTGGAGTGCTTGCTTCAGGTGCAAGGGGATGACAGAAAAAGTTATGAGTGTATGAGATTTTTTGAATTCTGAAGCTAAGCACATGAGAGAAAGGATGAGCTAGATCTCCTAGGCAGGCAGGTGATTGCCTCGTTCTGCAATGCCAGGTCACAGAGTCACAGAATGGTAGGCGTTGGAAGGGACCTCTGGAGATCTTCTAGTCTAACCTCCCTGCTAAATTAAGTACACCTAAACCAGGTTACCCAAGACTGCAGCATCCAGGTAGGTTTAGAATCTCTCCAGAGATGGAGACTCCACAACCTCTCTGGGCAGCCTGCTCCAGGGCTCCAGCACCCTCACAGTAAAGAATTTTTTTCCTTAAGTTAAAGTGATACCTCCTGTGTTCTAGCTTGTACCTGTTGTCCCTTGTCCTGTCACTGCCCTCCACTGAGGAGAGCCCAGCCCCATCCTCGTAACCTCTGCCCTTTAGATTTTTATATGCATTGAGAAGATCCCCTCTCCAGCCCTGCCTGCCTTGCTCTGATGCTCAGGTTTCAGGTGCAGTGTGCAGTTTGGCAGAGGTTGGTTCAGGTGCTGGGCACGTTGTGTTTGGGCTGCTAGGCTTCTGTCTCAGCTCGGGGGTAGAAGGTAGCCCTTGGCTGCTGGTTTACAGGGCGATCTCGAGGACCAGGTCCGGCTGAGGATCAGATACCTCTAGAGGCTTGGGAGTGTTTGAGTCAAGGACTTGACTTGGGCCCCGTGTGCTGTGAAGACAGGACAAACTGCTCCATTCAGATCTGCTGCTGAAGGCTGCGTCGGCCTGGCTGGGAGGGTTCCCCGTTTGGCTCCACACTGCGTGTGCATGGGACGCTGCAGCTGTGTTTTTCAAATGCCATTCAAATGAAAGCAGAAAGGGGAAATCCCGTTTCTCTGGGAATAGCTCTCAAATGCAGAGAGAAGCTTTTCCTCTGAATTCTGTCTTTTGGCTTTCTTGCTGCAGAATGACACATGGTGTCTTTCTCTTGATCAATTTGTTTATCATTTGCTTGATTTTCTTCTTCAATAGCAAGACATGGCAGGTTTCTCCTGCTAATCCTGTTAGTACTGGCATTGGAGCAGAAATTTGGGAAAACATTTGGGTATGTTAAGCTTTCTTGTAGATGATGCCCGTGAATACCAAAACATGGCCTGATGTGTCTGAATTTTCCAGATTATTCCTGAGCCCTGTATTTTCATCTGTCTGTCTGAGCCCTGCTCCTTGTCTCATCCTGTGCATACGTACATGCTAGCACCAGTCTCCACTCCTGGTTTCCAGAGCAGTTCATGTAGCTCTTCTGATGTAGTGCCACAATGTGCTGACTATGCTTTGGGAGAGCTGAGACAGCAGCAAGCAAAGCCCTCTTCTCCATCCATCCATCCATCCATCCATCCATCCATCCATCCATCCATCCATCCATCCATCCATCCATCCATCCACCTCACCTCCTGAATCTACATCTCCTCCAGCAGCTAATGCCATCCTGCCTGAGGGAGCTCACCCTGCTACTTTTGCTGTGGTCCTCCTCTGGGACAGCTGATAATGACCTCTCTCTCTTTAATGCTTTAAAAGTGATGTATAGATAGAGGAAAATGTCAGAGCAGAGCACTGGAAGACTGATGACCTCCCATGTATCTTCTGAACAGGTACCCAGCTTAGCAGAGGCCCCATATGCCTTTCCAAGGCAGTCCCCTGCCCACCCTGCAGCCATGCTATTTATCTTGTGGGGAAAACAGTAATAGGTCATAGAGCATAGCTTAGGCTCCAGAGCTCACCCAGTCCTTGACCTCTTGGCTGAGACTTGCCAGTGGGGCGGTGACTAATTAAGGGCAACTGCAATGGTGTGGTTTGTGCAACGGTGTGGTAATGTGATATGTGCCTCTTTAGGTGGAACCTATCTGCTAATGTGGTGTCTGTTTACAAGAAAGACCCCCGTGGCATAAGTGAGCCCCTGTCTTGTGTGCCTTTGAGTTGTTTGACTCTCTGGTGCTGTCCTGTAAGTCTTTGGTTCAGTGAAACAGTATTTTCTCCTCTGCCATCACCATTATGACTTGGTCTTGGCTGGTTTGGGAGCCTAAGTTTACCTGTGCATCCCAGAAATGGATATGAGGTGGTGCCAGCAGATGTCAGGGGTGGGCTTGTGGGTCCTGTCATGGACAGCCTTCTCTTGAGGTACAGACTGCAGCCAGGCAGCCCTCAGAGCTGAATCAAGCAATGGCAAAGGACTGTGGTTCTCCTGCAGGTCATAAACCTTAACTACCAGTGTTTGAAAATCATTAGGAGATGAAAATCACAGAGGCTGTTTTTCCCTTCCTGCTCAGCCGGCTGCTTATCTTGGTCCTCTTTCCTTCCCAACCAGATCTGATTCTTTTCCCCCAGCATTTGACCCAACACCAGAAATACTTTGGGGTGAGATGGTTTGGGAACCCCATAATGCATCTTGCATTTTGGAAAACCAAGGTGTCTCCTCATGCATTCTCCTGGGTTTTACCTCCTGATTTGTCAATATCTGATAGTTCCTTCTCTTGGTCCCTCATTGGACAAAAAGTGATAAAATTGTGTTCTTCCATTCTGGGTTTCAGCATCCTAGTGTCATCTGAGTATATTAAATCTCTGAGCAAACAAACATTTAAAAGGGGCAGAGGTCTCTGAGCAGAATTTTTGATTCTTGGGCAACTCCAGAAGGGTCTGGGGAGGGTGCTGGGAGATCACTCCTGCCATGGGCACACAGGGATTGCCTTCAACCATTCCAGTGGTGTGGGGCTGGCTGGGCATGGTGCTGTGGGCACTTGCTGAGACCCATGAGATCCTTCCTCCTCTCAGTATCCTTTGCTTTAGGCTGTGATTTTGCTGCCCCCATCAGTCTGCCGGTTTAGGAACCTGCCTCTTGTGCCTGTGTGGTGCTCTCCCAGAGTGTGAGGACTTGACCCTGCAGAAGTGAGAGGCAATGGGCCTGGCCCCAAAGTCTTCTCGTGGGACCCACTGGGGCTTCTAATGTAAGCCTTGTGCATCCTCATTTGTGCATCCTGAGTCACAGGGATGCAGCCTTGGCATGGTGGTGAGTGGGTATCATGTAAGTGAGGTCAACAGTTGTCCTTATTTTTGTGCCTGAGTGAGGATTTCATCTGAACACCCAGAACTACAGTATGCAGCCCAAGTGAAACTGGACAGGCTGAATTAATCAGCATTTACATGGTTCAATTGAAGAGAAGTAGTGTGCTCCATTACTCACATCATCTACTGTGCCTCCTGGCTCTCGCCACAGTGTTGTAGGATAGACATCATTGCCTCACCCCCAAGAATATTTCAAGAATGTGGTGAAAAAAACCCCAAATAATATGTAACTTTTCTGGAAATATGATATTTCATGAGGGAAATTCAAAGGATAAAGTAACCAAATTCCAGAGGCACAGGCATCTGTATTGTTAGGAAATACAGCTCTCTGCAGGGCAGAACGGAGTGCTATGCCAGGTCTGAAGAAGAATTTATAGCCACTGACTGCAAATTACCTTATAAAATTACTGGTACCTTCATAAAGTCATCAATTATATGTTTAGTCCTGATTGTCATTTATTGCACTGCTTAATTGTTCAGTAAACTTCTCTGGATTAAATGGTGTATCTCAAATTGACACAGAGCTGGTTTATTGATGTGAGTTAACAGAGTGGGTATTTTACCTGGGGGACCAACAGTAGAAGAGTCTCCAATCCACTGGTAAAGGCAACGTAGTGCTGGTGTGGTGTGGTGAGCTCTGCTCAAGCTAGCCTAGCTGTATGGAATGAGGAGTATGCAGCCCATGGTTGTAAAGAGCCCTCACCATTGGGTTGATAGGAGTATGGCAGTGAAGCAGCACATGGATATTTAATGCTTCATCCATCTTAAAACAGGAGGAGGAGGAGGAGGAGGAGGAAAGACAGACAGAGAAAACATTTGAAAGCTGTCAAATTTCCCCTGAGTCTGAATTAGTTCTTCAGTTAAATCTTTTCCAAGACAGAACATTTGATGGATTTTTTTGTTGCTCTTTCAGTTATTGGCATTTCTGTATTTTCTTGGGCTCACAAGGAGCCGTGGCCATGTTCCACCTTACACAACCCATTACACCATCGTGCAACCAAGTGAGTGGCTCGTTCCATCTCTTAATAAGTGCTGGACTTTATGGGCTTCACAACCCAGAATGCCCAAATCCCTTTTTCTTTGAAGCTATTCTCAGCTCTTTGGGTTTCATTCCTCTCTGTTCTGTGGAGGCAGCGTGATTCCTATCATACCATTGTTGATTGCATAAAATATTCCCTGAATCCAACATGTTGCATTAAAATCTGGTGTCTGGGCTCTGTCTGATTCTGAACAGAGTAGCTGTTGGATTGTGTTTCAGCCATCCCCAACCCAAGCCAAGTTTGGAGAGACTTGATCGGGATATCGGTGAGGGGTAAAAACCAGGCAAAGCTCTGCTGTGATTGATGGAGTTGTGCACAGCGAAGACAAATATGTACAAATACTTGCCCAAAATAGTAGGGCCTCAATTCAGCTGTAACTGGCAGACTTCTCAGCTTGACTTTCAAGAAACATTGGTTTTAATTGACCTTCATGTGAGTAACTTGGAGAGCCCGGCTCTGCTGTTCACAAGGAGAGTTTCAAGTGGTGGAGTCTCCCATCCTATGTAAAATTAGTAATTTTTCTATATCATGAGTGATTAAACCTGACCCCCAGGGAGCCAAAAATAATGCTGTGTGACTTCCGTGCCTAATTAACACAGAACAAATGTGAAAATGTGTACATTACAGTAAATTGTGTGCTAATTGGCCTTGCAGAAGTACTGAAAATGAGGAAGAAATGGGCACATAATTTCAAACATATTTGAGAGGCTTTGCAGCCCTGCTTACAAATAGGAGGGGAAAAAAAAAAAAAAAAAAAAGGTCCAAATTTGACAAACCTATTATTTGTTATGATTTATTCACTCAGCTCTGCTCTTGAACCTGGGAGTTATTGGCAGCTCAAGCTAAGATTCCTGCTGAGTATTTCTACTTATAATGACTGCATACAGCATGCAGCTCAATGCGATTTTTTTTGCATAATATCACAAATATCTATTTTAATTCCTGTCTCTGTGTGTGTATCTGAGGTTTGGTGCCTTTCCCCCTCTCTGTCTCCCCCCCCCTTTTTTTTTTTCTTTTGAAAACACCTCTAGATGCAGGACAATATCCTGCTCCCTTCACTTAGGAGAATACTCCACTGGAGTTCAACAGGAGGATTATTCTCCTTGGGTAGAAAGCCCTCTGCCAGAAGGACTGTACATCACTTCAGTACTGGCTTAAGCAGGGAATAAGTGTCCATCTGTGTAGGGTAGAATTTCATCTGTTGTCAGGGAAGTTCGATCTGACCCATACACTTAAGGAATCCCAGATTTACTCACTGTTCCTAAAATCACATCTCCTCTCTGTTCTTTATTGCTCAGAAGAGTTTGTGTCTCACATTCGCTTTATGCTTTTGCTGTATCTTAGAAATAAAACTGATCAAACTTGTAGTTCATGCACTAAAGGTAAGTTCCATCTTCTACTTTCTTCTGTCTTCACTCACTGCTGAGCTTTAGGCTTTCCCTTTATAGCAAAACAACTCCAGAATTAGTTAATGAAGTCATAGTCTGATGCACTGAAGTGTTGCCTTTAGGTCATGCTGAGACCCTTTTCTTTTGCCAGTAATACCGTACAAGATAGAAGGTCAAGTATGTACAAAATGAAATGGTGCAGTGCCATCAAGTTGAAATGTTTCAGTCATTTTTTGTCATGATTTCAGCCAAATCATAATGTCCCTGAGAAGCATTGCTGTTTCACCCAATTAGCTTTTTCCACTGGTAAAACTGGATCCCACATTATTTAAGCTAAGGAGCTTACTCTTCCAGGTGTGATGTGGGCAAAGGTCCTGAGGAATTCAGGGGAGTCATTGAGTGGAGAAAGCAGTGTACCCCGTAGCAGGATGCTTCCTGGTTTAGCCCTTGTTTGAGGGTGGACAGATTCATGTTACATTTTTGCATTGTTTGATTTGTCCTTTACAGGTTAAATGAGAATAGTCGACTGCAGTACCTGGCTCTGCTCTGTGCTGAGCAGGCACATACACAGAAGTCTCTTCTTTGCATCTCTCTTGAGTTCTTTGGGGTGTTTAAGGATATTCAGACTGTGATATAGTTTGCTTCCTCTTGATTAATGGCTCTGAGGTCTTCCATTAAAAAATTTGTAGGTGTCACCAGGCTTTTGTGCCTTTCCTCTAAGCAGAGTTGTGGAGGGAAGCTCTGCATGGTTAGAGGAGCTGCTTGCCTGGAGCCTGATGACTTCTGGTGGAACTTTGTGGTTATGTCCAACATCTCTGAAATGCCAACTGTACATTCTTGAGCATTTGCAAATTAGTAAGACGCTGAAAACGCCTCTCTTGAAAGCTTTGCAAGCATGCAGCAACTCCTTCTCATTGAAAAAAAAATTCTTTCATTAATTTTATGGGGCACGTTTTAAGCGTAAGCAGCGATAACAACCTCACACTAGCAGGGCAGCCTGTGAAAGCACCAAGATCCTAGTCCTAGGAAACGTTCCTGTGCGATTGCTGTTAAGAGGTTTAGAGGAAAGTAAGGTGTGAGAGTCATTGAGGTGGAGATAGAAGGAGAGGGTGATGTGGGTTTACTGGGTTCGTGGCTGAATTCGGTGTGATGTAACTTAGTTCTACTGGACTTTTTTTTGAGTGAAATAGCGGCCTGTAAACTCAGAGTGTGCTACTGCCAAGTCATTTCCACTTGCGAAGTACTTAGAAAAATCCTTTTTGTTGCCATCAGGGGGAGCTTTTGAGATCGTTCAAGAGGGGAAAAGGAAGGAAAAAAAAAAAAAAAAAAAAAGGGAGAAAAAGAAGGAACCGTCCCAGTTCAGAAACAGAGATCTCCAACCTAGCGAGCAGCCAGAACCTTAC
This sequence comes from Psilopogon haemacephalus, assembly GCA_013396835.1. Classification (NCBI taxonomy): domain Eukaryota; kingdom Metazoa; phylum Chordata; class Aves; order Piciformes; family Megalaimidae; genus Psilopogon; species Psilopogon haemacephalus. Next base: position 864,654 of record VWZI01019119.1, on the reverse strand, counting down.
CTGTGGCTACAACCATGCCAAGGAAACCAGGGGAGCTGAATTCCTNAATAAACACGACAAAAAAAAAAAAAACACAACAAACAAACAAAACTAAACACAAAAAAGTAAAACCAAAAAAACACAGCAGGAGTCTCTGGAGCATTCAAAATCCAAAATCTTCCTCTGTTGCTACAGCTTCTGGAAGGGAAATGCTCTTCAAAAGCTTCTCTCCTTTTAGCTCCTGATGATTCGATGGGGACCTTTGATGCAACATTTGGATTAGCTGCACACAACTGCACTGAGGGGGACCACAAAAGGGGAGCCTGGCTGATTGCATAACTTTGACAGAATAATAAGAGGAAAAGAAAGAATTAGGAAAAGAGAGAGAGTGAGAAAGAAAGAGTGAAAGAAAGCAATTAAAAGAAAAAAAAAATATCTGAGACTCAAGTTTCAAAACCCTTTATGTGCTGCAGAGGAACATAAGGTTTACCAGCAAAGTGCAACGGGGAGTCTGAGAGGAGAAATAGCTTTCTCTTTTGCCAAGAGAAGGGGAAAAAAAAAAAAAGGAGGAATGTGTGTTTTGGACTGAACTGTGAAAGAAAGCTGGGGAGACTGCAAAAACGGGGGTGCAGGATTCTTGTCACATTGATCCATTCATCTTGATTGTCTTCTTTAAAAAAAAAATTAAGTAAGAGAGGGAAGGGAAGTGATAGGGGGAAAGAGGAAGAGAGGAAAAGAAGAGGGAAAAAAGAAAACAGCAGAAGTGTTTGAACCTCTGGAGCTATCTGCTCCTTCAGGCTGATTGATTAGTCATGATCCCTGCAGTTTTAATGGGAATCATTCAATTGGGAAGGTGGAGCACCCTAGAGTAGATTAGCATATTCTTGTTTACTCATCTTCTGAGGGGCTTTTTCTCTTTTCTTTCATTTTGTAGAGAAGAAGGGAGGGGGGGAGGTTGGGGGGAAGGAGGGGGT